>MU186186.1:42192-60285 GCA_016904865.1 Pissodes strobi | reverse complement strand
AATAAGAATATATATAAAGTGAACATGTATTGTTTAAAATCCAGGTTCACACTTTTTTAATTTCAGGCTGTAGAGTTTGAATTCAGAGTTTAAGGTGTAGATTTTGGGTTTAAAAACAATAATTTTACACTTTAGATTGCAAATTTTTTGTTTTAAATCTGCATTCGGACTTTGCTGAATCGACGAATTTAAAGTATAAATTCAGAATCCCAGGCCTGAATTCATCAGAATATATAAGATGAGAATGTATTGTTTAACATCCGGGTTCAACCTTTTTTGAGTTCAGACTGTAGAGTTTGTATTCAGAGTTTGAAGTCCGAATTCACAGTTTAAATAAAATAATAACCTAAAACGTAAAAGTGTGAATTTTTTGTTCAAAGCCTGAATTTAAAGACTAAACGATTTTGTTTAAAATCTGAAAGCAATCTCTTTGAATTTAAACGATAAAAAATAATGAATTCTGAATTTAAATTCCAAAAAATTGAAGCTTTTATATTTGAGCTCATTTTTAAAATCCGTGTTCAAACCTTTTAAATTTCAGGCTGTAGAGTTTGAATTCAGTCCACATTTTGAATTTAAATAATAATATTTTAAATAAAAGTATGAATTCATTGTTTTAAATCTGCGTTCGAGCTTTCTTTATTGGATCAAAGCTTGTATATGTGAGCTCAGAATTTAAAGTCTAAATTTAGAATGTAAAGTCTGAGATCATCAGAATAAATATAAAATGAACATGTATTGATTAAAATTCAAGTTCATTTTTTTAAATTTCAGATTGTAGAGCTTAAATTCAGAGCTTTGGGTCCACATTTTGAATTTAAATAATAATCTTACACTTAAAACTGTTTATTTATTGTCTTAAATCTTCATTTGGGTTTTGGTGAATCGAAGGTTTTATGTCTGCGCTCAGAATCTGAAATCTGAATACAGAAAATAAAATCTGAATTCATCAGAACATAATAACATATAAAGTGAGAATATATCTTTATAATCTGGATTCATACTTTTGTAATTCATCCTGAAGTGTAATTTTATTGTTTTAAATCCGCATTCGGGCTTTGTTCGATCCAGACTTTTATATCTGAGCTCAGAATTTGAATTCGGAATTGAATGTTTAAATTCATCAGAATTTATATGAAGTAAGAATGTATTGTTTAAAATCAGGGTTCAAACTATTTTTAATTTCAAACTGTACAGCTTAAATTCAAAGTTTAAGTGTCACATTTTGAATTTAAATATTAATCTTAAACTTAAAAGTGTGAATTTATTGTTCTAAATCTGCATTTAAGCCTTGGTGAATCGAAATTTTTATATCTGAGCTCAGAATCTAAAGTCTGAATTTAAGAACTAAAACCTGAATTCATCAGGATATATGTATATAAATTGAGAATGTATGTTTAAAATGTGCGTTCAAACTTTAATAATTTAAATTGAAGTATGATTTATTGTTTAAAATCGGCATTGGTGCTTTGTTCAATTGGGGCTTTTATATCTGAGCTCAGAATTTAAAGTCTGAATTTAGAATCTAAAGTCTGAGTTAATAAGAATGTATATAAAGGAAACATGTATTGTTTAAAATCCAGGTTAACACTTTTTTAATTTCAGGCTGTAGAGTTTGAATTCAGAGATTAAGGTGAAGATTTTGGGTTTAAATAATAATTTAACACTTTAGAATTCGAATTTTTTGTTTTAAATCTGCATTCGGACGCTTTCATATCTGAGCTCAGAATTTAAAGTCTAAATTCAGAATCTAAAGCCTGAATTCATCAGAATATATAAGATGAGAATGTATTGTTTAACATCCGGATTATACCTTTTTTGAATTCAGACTGTAGAGTTTGGATTCAGAGTGTGAAGACTGAATTCACAGTTTAAAAAAAATAATAACCTTAGACTTAAAAGTGTGAATTTTTTGTTCAAAGCCTGAATTTCAAGACTAAACGTTTCTTTAAAATCTGGATGCAATCTCTTTGAATTTAAACTATAAAAAATAATGAATTCAGAATTTAAAGACCAAAAAATCGAAGCTTTTATATCTGAGCTCAGAATTTAAAGTTCGAATTCAGAATCTAAAGATCACTAAAATAAATATAAAGTGAAAAGGTATTTTTTAAAAGCCGTGTTCAAACTTTTTAAATTTCAGGCTGTAGAGTTTGAATTCAGTCCACATTTTGAATTTAAATAATAAAACTTTAAATAAAAGTGTTAATTTATTGTTTTAAGTCTGCATTCGGACGTTCTTTATTGGATCAAGGCTTGTATATATGAGCTCACAGTCTAAATTCAGAATCTAAAGTCTGAGATCATCGGAATAAATGTAAAGTGAAAATGTATTGATTAAAATCCGGGGAAAATTTTTATTTATTTCAGACTGTAGAGCTTAAATTCAAAGTTTAAAGTCCACATTTGGAATTTAAATAATAATTTTAAATTTAAAAGTGCGAATTTTTTATTTTAAATCTGCATTTAGGCTTTGGTGAATCGAAATTTTTATATCTGAGCTCAGAATGCATTCAGAAACTGATTTAATTGAAATCATCAGAATGTATATATTGTTTAAAATCCGGGTTAGGGTTTTATAAATCAGCCTGAACTCTGAATTTATTGTTTTAAATAGATCGAGGCTTTTATATCCAAGCTCAAATTTAAAGTCTGAATTCAGAATCTAAAGTCTGAGATCATCAGAATAAAAATAGAGTGAAAATATATTGATTGGAATCCGAGTTCAAACTTTTTTAAATTTCAGACTATAGAGTCTGAATTCAAAATTTAAAGTGTAAAGCTTCCTTTCGAGTTCAAATAATAATCTTAGATTTTAGGGTGCGAATTTATTGTTCTAAATCTGCATTCGAGCTTTGTTTTCAATCCATGCTTTTTTACTGAGCTCAGAATTTGAAGTCTGATTCCAGAATCTAAATACTGAATTCATCAGAATATATAAAATAAGAATGTACTGTTGACAACTTTTTTAAATCCAGGTTCTTAGAGTTTGGATTCAGAGTTTGAAGTCCGAATTCAGAGTTTAAATAATAACTTAAGACTTCAAAATGCCAATTTTTTGTTCAAAGTCTGAATTTAAAGGCTAAACGTTTGTTTAAAATCTGAATTCAATTGAATTTAAGCTTTAAAGAATAGTGAATTCAGAATTTAAAGTCTCCAAATTCCGAAGAGTAAACATGACTCTATTTTCAAATTTTGCTGTTTGAAATAGAATTACAAACTTTCTTAAATTCATATTTTAAAGTCCGAACTTAAAATTGAAAGTTCTAATTGAAAATTGAGAGTATAAATTCGAAATTCTAACTGTGACATAATTTTTAGGCTGTCATAAATCAAGTACATATTTAAATTTTAAATTTAGGGTTCACAGGCATTCTTAGCTTCCTACACATTAAAGTCTAAATTAAGAGTTTAAAGTTCGGACTGAGATCTTATATGTTTAATCAGGGTTCTAAAGTCTGGATTTAATGCCTAAAATTTGAGTTCAGCATTTGAAGTCAAAATTCAAGGTTTAGAGCATAAACTCAAATTAAAAAAATACAATAAAGTTTAATTATAATTACAAGTTTGTCTCTAGTAGAATCTAAACAGAGGGAATATAAACTTCCCCTCGAACCGGAAGTTTAAGTTACCGAATAGATCATCAGCAAACCAGAAAGTGCAAAGCGTTTGGCTCTAAGTTAAACCGTTTATAGGGATTTAAAGCAGAAAAATGTCCCTCATAAGAAATTCGAATATTTTTTACTACATACTTCTGTGCCGATATCGGAAGTTAAATACTATCCCTGATGATGTCAGCTACGAAACTACGGAATTTACCTTTTCCAACTCTACTTTAATAGGGTTCATCTTAGTCATGATACACACTGGTTCGTAAAGATGATTTGTGCAATTTTCTTTTAGGTTGAAAGGAGGAATTTTCTAGTTGCCAAAAAATAATAATTAAAAAGTTCCCATTAACAAAGGATTGGACACGTTTAATACTCAGAATTATGGAAATATCATATTTATCTTATGAGTTCTTAAAGAATATTACTTCAAATTATGAGCGTTAAATAGCCGAGCGTAGGCAGCCTTGAGCGTTACATGCTTGTGCGTAGATAACTCAGTCTTATTCAGAAGTTTTATCTCCAAAAACTTTAAGACATCAAAATGAAACGTTCCAGGACCTATGTTAATGAGAGTTTTCCATTTGGTCAAGTATAATAATGAAACACCTTGTATACTATGTATATATTTGTTAAATAATCATTCGATTTCGATAATACACCATATTCGCATAATTTTAGTTATTGTTATTTTTTTATTAAGCATAACTGGTTATACGGCATAATATAGAAATCTTATTTTAAATCAGCGCAAATAACATGGAAAATTCTGTTTTTAATAGGCAAAATTTTGGTGGTCGAGTAACCTTCGATTTTACGGCTTCCGATTCGATTCGCGTGACAGAAGAGAATTATTTTTGGTTTTGTCCAAAAAAAAACATCGTGATTTTGATAATTCTTCTCAGTTTTACGTAATACGCTTACTTGGCAGTTTGCTACGAATTAATTGTAGATAATGTAAAGAAGGTGCGCCGAGTCATTAGTGATTCGGTAACACTTTTTTTTGGGGAATTGTGGTTTATGTAGCGGAAGATTTGACTTAACTAAAGTATCAATTACTGTTAAATTTGTTTTCTAGAGCTGCTTAAAAATAGGAAATGTACATCTGATTGACTCGAGGTATCCGGTTTAAAATACGCGACCTAAAAAAAATTGAAAATTGGCTAAATTAATAGTTCGTTACATTAGACATTAATACAATAATTATAAAGTACTTATATGTTTAGTTCACTTTGTTAATGAAAGAAATACAGAAGCAGGGCCGTACTTAGCCACTTTGCCTATGGTGTGCAAGCATAAAAAATGCCAGTTTTACAAACAAAGATACTTTATTAAAACTAATATATGTACAGGTTAACTCAATAGTAAAGGTAAATCTTTTGAGGATAAAAATATGGAAAAAGTTTCTATTAATATAAGTCCGAAAATGCGTTATTCCAGGAGATGGTCTTTGATCGTAAAGAACAACAACGTGCGATTCAACACTACTTTCTTCCGTTTGAGTCTCGAACCCATTTAATACCTCAACTAAAACAGATGTACCTAATAATTTCTTGGCAAAACTATTTTTTTATACTTGCCGTTACTTATTACGTGGTTGGTGTAGTTTTATTGTTGTACTTGTTGTGTAAGATTTTTTCACCTTGCTCTATGTATTCGCTTTTAGTGTTTTTTTACTTGTCTTCTTTTCTCTTAATTGAGATTTTCTTAGTAATTCCTGCTCCTGTTCGTTTTTAGCAGTTTATTCTTTTTCGGCCCTTTTCTTTTTGGAGGTTATGTGGAATTGGAGGGCTACGGTTGCTACCACCAAGATATTTTATCAAAACTAATGTATGCACAGGTTACTTCAATAGTAATCTTTTGAGGATGGATTCTTCATTTAAAAATATGGAAAGAGTTTCTAGTAATAGATAAGATCCTTCCTCTTTCAATAGTGAATAAAAAATACGGTTTTTATTCTATTGCAGCTTATAGCGATTGAAAAATTTAAATAAATTTTGACCTCTTTATGTTAAATTGCAATAATCGTTTTTATCTAAATAAATTTAATAATTTTCCCTTATTAGTAAAGTTAGAATAATGCGATTATATCATAAGATGAAATATCTCTAAAACGTCTGAGTCCCTTGCTTTGAGACAAGAATAATTTTTTTATTTAGAATGGTTCATTATTTAGGGTCTTCAACATGAAATTTGAAAAAGTTGACAGAAATCATTTTCGGTAAAAAAATTCCCCATACCTATCAAAACCACTCTTTATCAACATTACATCAGCTTAATTTTTACGCCATTAAAATTTGTGGGGAATTTGCCATACATCTGTCAAGTTACGTTGTAATTTCATTTGCTTAGACGCTGCACAGAAATAAAAACCGAATTTATTTATTTATTTATGGTTTATGGTTTATTAACGGCAGTAAAAAATTGTACACACATTTCTTAAGATTACATTATAACAAAACTTGGCATGAAATATTTTAAACTAAAACTGACAACAAATATTAAGAGTACAAATAAATATATAACTCACAAATCATCACAAAAACTCTTAACAACACGTTTATATGACTGCAAAGACAGTCCAAAGATATCAATATTCCCTGGCAATGAATTCACTTCCCTGCTCATTCTGGATAATGGAGCGTTATGGGCATAGTTAGTTCAATGATACGGTTCATAAAAGAGGCGATGACTCCTAAGCACTCTCTGTGGTACAGAGGTATCCACAGCACCCAAAAGTTCAGGAGCATCAACCATTGAGTTGACCACTTTGTAGAACAGAACCAGATCCGGATAAACACGCCTACTCGATAAAGATGACAAGTTAATATAATCCATCATTGCATCCATAGGAACATTACACTTAAAAGCTGTGAATCTTAGAAAGCAAGTTTGCACTCTCTCAATCTTATCCTTGTAAATGTCATATCTTGGTGACCAGACTGAAGAGGCATATTCTAGAACAGACCGAACGACCGAACAATATACAGACTTAAAGCAGTACATGTTACTAAAATGAGCAAGTATCCTCTTAGCAAAGCCAACAAGTTTCAAACCCCTGCCCGTTATATGATTTACATGCAAATCAAAGTAGAGTCCATGGTCAAG
Source organism: Pissodes strobi (assembly GCA_016904865.1). NCBI lineage: Eukaryota > Metazoa > Arthropoda > Insecta > Coleoptera > Curculionidae > Pissodes > Pissodes strobi. The sequence continues at coordinate 53,569 of MU186186.1, read as the reverse complement.
GATCACTCCAAGATCCTTTATGTGATCTGAACGGGCTAGTACTGAGCTATCCAGAGTATATGTATGACTTACAGAATCTTTTTTTCGAGTGAATGTAATTACTGAGCATTTCGATAAATTAAGCTGCATGAGATTATTGTTACACCATTGAGTAAAATTACTTAGGTCAGACTGCAAAGCCCTGCAGTCCTCTAGCCCATTAACAACTTTGAATATCTTTAAGTCGTCAGCATAAAGAAGACACTTACTGGATTCTATATAACCTTCAATGTCATTTATAAAGCAGTTAAATAGAATGGGTTCGAGGTGTGCACCTTGAGGAACACCAGACGTGACCAATATATCGGTAGACTCAACTTTTTGAGTTCGATTGAAAAGGTAACAGGCCAATCCATTCACGCAAAACCCCATGGACTCCCATACAGTTAAGCTTGTTGTCGAAGGCCTTGGAGAAGTCGGTGTAAGTAGCATCCACCTGACACCTCCTCTCCAATGCCTCCAACAGATGCTGTTCATATACCAACAGATTTGTCACTGCGGAGTGCCCAGAAACAAAGCCGTGTTGGGCTGTAGAAAAAATATTGTTAAACAATGTGGACAATTTGTTCGAATATTTTTCCAAAGATAGAAAATTTTGAGATACCCCTATAATTCTCAACATTAGATTTATCACCACTCTTGTGAATGGGGGTAATATAAGTCTCCTTCCAAGCTTCTGGAAATTTTTCAGTTGAAAGGGAAATGTTGAAGATATCACACAAAATGGATGAAAGGATATTCTGGCAGTTTTTAATAAAAGAGGGTGGAATACCATCTGGTCCTACCCCTAATTTATTGCTTAAATGGGAAATGGCCTCAAATACATCAGATGGGGTTACTTGTAAAGCGCCAATATCAACTGATCTCTTTGAATAGGTGAGTGGTTGCGGAGTATAGTGATCTACAGAATAAACAGATTGGAAAAAAAGTTTAAAAAGCTCTAAAATATCTGGTTGATTATTAGAAGAAGCAGTACCGTATACCATTGAGCTAGGAAAGCAGGCCTTTCTTTTCTTTGTGTTTACAAAAACCCCAAAATACCCTACCATCCTCACACATGGTCCCCTCAATATTTGAAATATATGAAAAGTAAGTGTCCTCATATAATTTTTTACATGATCTCCTTAAGTCCGAGAACATTAAATAGTCTTCAGGAGAATTTGTAATTTTAAAGTTTTTGTGAGCCCGCTTCTTTTCAAAAATTAGTGCCCTCAACTCAACAGTAAACCAGTGAGGGAATTTCACTACATACAAAATCAACACATGCATTAAGAATATTATACAAATTAGTTACACTGGTATTAACATCATTTTTGTCAATAAAGCAGTCCCAATCTTGGTAGTGACGCATCTCCAGACCCATATTGACAGAAACGTTGTTAATAAAGAGGAATACGTCTAACAAAGATTTACGTTTAAATTTAAATCATCATCTATATGTATTAAACATATTTACTACAAAAATATAAAGCTAAAAGAATTTAAATAGGGTAATGCGAAGCCGTGATATTCGTAAATTCGTAAATTCCTTAAAGAAGTAGATATGCAAAAGGCATTAGGACCGGATGGAATACCTGCCATCGTGTTAAAGAACTGCGCCAACGAACTAACACCCGTTTTTTCCAGGCATTTTTTTCTGTCTTACGGAAAAGCGATCGCTCGACTGCAACCTGTTCCAAAAAAAAAGAAAGAAAACCACGCCCTCAAACTATCGCCCAATTGCCTTGCTTCCAATAATCTCCAAAGTCAGCCTACACGAGGCAACCAGCAATTACTCAAGTACCTCGAGAACAACAGAATAATCAGGAATAATCAATACGGTTTTCGCAAAGAGAGATCGGAAGGAGATATATTGGCCTATGTCACTCATATATGGGAGTAGGGCAATTGAGAACTACGGAGAATCTCGAGCGATTACCTTGGAGATTTCGAAGGCATTCGACAGAGTTTGGCATGGCGGACTGCTCAACAAACTGCCGTCCTTCGGACTGCCAGCCTCTCTATGCAGCTGGCTTTCCAGTTTCCTTAAGAACCGTTCTCCGCACGTTACAGTTGATGGACACATCTCAGACACATTTACCATTAACGCGGGCGTGACTCAGGGTGCAATACTTTCACCATCTCTGTTCCTCATCTATATTAATGGCCTGGTGACCGAAACGAATACTTCTGTTCACAGTTTTGCAGTTGACAGTGCCCTTATCTCCCAATTTAGATCAGAAAAACCTTTACCAGCGACTGAGAATATCACCGCAGACAGAAGCAGATTACAGCAATTAATCAAGACCTGGAGAAAGTTCAAATTTGGGGCGACAGAAATTTGATCAAGTTCAATGCAGCAAAGACCCAAGCAGCCAAGTTTACTAAGAGGGCCAATACGGCGGGCCCTGACATCATTATGGCAGTATCGACCATTCCTTTATCCTGGTCAATCGGACTGCTGGATGTTTCGATCAACAGCAATATGTTCTGGCATGACCACGTTGCTAACATCGCAAAATCAGCCTCCCAGAAGCTTGGTGCGCTATTTCGCAACAAAAAACTGTATACACCTTAGCAGTTGCTCTTGCTCTACAAAGCGCAAATAAGACCGTGCTTATAGAATATTGTTCACGTATAACAAATAACAACGTCTAAAGATTAATTGAAGTGTGCCAACTGCACAAACTAAAAATTCAAAATGGCTTCTATCAACATAAAAACATCCACAAATATACTTGGCACCAAGACACCAGGGCACTAAAATCAATTATTGATTACATAATAATAATGAAAATGGTAGGTACTAGCATTTTATAATATTATAAAATGGTACTAGACACTAAAGCGCATAGAGGGATGGTACAGATAATTGATTTCTGGCTTCAAGAATCTATATTTCGTTTAACAGATTTATATAGATGTGATCGTAAAATGGGCACAAATACTGTCAAGGCTAAAAGAGTTTAAATACACAGAGAATTCTTACTCCATCTGTATGATGCAGATATCTATCAGATCTATTTGACTTTTACAATGAACAATCAAAATTTTGTTGTTGATTGCATTTATATACCATCTCCATCTGCTCTTCAAGCCTATATAAGCCATCTGTCGAATATGTATATAGTAAATGTTCGGATAGTTTGTTTATCTTGGCAGGTGATTACAATTTGCCACATGTTAGATGGGGCAATGATGATCTTGGTTTTGTGGTTGCTGGTTGTCTGGACAATGACAATAACAATGACTAGGTACTTTCCCTAGCAAATTGCTTTAGCTTCTATAATTTATTTCAGAAAAATGGGGTGTTAAATAACAATGGATTTGCATTGGATCTAGTATTCAGTAGTTCAGATTCAATTAGTGTTAGGCCCGCAATAGATAAGATTTTTAACATTGAAAATGATTTTGTTTTCCTATTATGGGGTATCAAATCACGAAAAAGTGCATGCTACATTTGGCACATCACGTAATATACGTGAGAGATCGTGTTAAGGCGAGAATACACATGCAAGTAAAATAGCATGCCAGTGTCCAGTAACTTGTATGCTAACTACTTGTCCTTGGACTACCAAAAATACACATGCTAGTAAAATAGCATGACAACGACGTCATTCACACACATTTCGACACGACTTGCATGCTTTTCTCCCTTCCCACCCCCACCCTCTCGACCAAATCACACTACTTGCACAGAAAAATCAAACGTCTTGCGATCTACTAGCGTGCTATCTCCTGGTGTGCTTTTTAACTGGCAGCGAGAGTCACACATGCAAGTAGCACGAATCTTCCTGTGACTGGCATGCTTCTATGCGTGTAACAAGCATGTGTATTCTCGCCTTTAGTCTGTTTCTGAGGACGGAATCGATTCAAATGACAAAAATAAATTAAGGCTAACTGAAACTAACCGAAAGTTGATTGAACGACTAACCCAAACTAACTAAAAGTAACCAAAAGCACAAAAAGGGTTAAAATGAATCGGAACAAATTAAAAAAATAAAAATAAGTTAAAACTTACCCAAAGTAACCGAAATTTGGCGAATAACCGAAACTAACCATAAAAATTAAAATTGGTTATAACCTATCGGATCCGGTTCAAATTACTAAAATAAATTAGAACTAACTGAACTAACCGAAAGTTGATTCAAACACTAACCGAAAGTAACAAAAAGCTCCAAACAAGGCTAAAACGCATCGGAACAGATTAAAAATATAAAAGTAAGTTAAAACTAACCAAAACGAACCGAATTTTGGCGACTAACCAAAACTAGCCAAAAACATTAAATTCGATTATAACGTATCGGCGCCGATTGAAATGACTAAAACTAAAACTTACTGAAATTAACTGAATATTGATTGAACGACTATCTAACCCAACCTAACCCAATCTAACCTCTAACCAAAAGCACCAAATATGGCTAAAACGTATCGAAACAGATTAAAAATATTATAGTAAGTTGAAAATAACACAAATTAACCGAATTTTGGCAACTAACCAAAAACATTAAAATTGGTTAAAACATATCGGAAAGTTGATTGAATGACTAACCAAAACTAATGAAAAGTAACCAAAAGCACCAAACGGGCTGTATCGAAATAGGTTACACAAATTAATGTAAGTTAAAACTAACCAAAACGAACCGAATTTTGGCGACTAACGAAAACTAACCAGAAATACCTTATATTTGACTATAACGTATCGGAGCCGGTTCAGAGGAATACTTTCGTTTCTTGACAGTGAGTTTCCAAGGTCGCATCAAGACACGGAAAATTTTAGTGAACGTTACGACACAGTTTATGCATAACTGATTATAACGTATCGGAACCCGCTCAAATAAGGAAAATAAATTGAGACTAAGTGAAAATAACCGAAAGTTGATTAGACGACTAACCAATGCTAACCAGATCATTTAAAATTGATTAGAACATATCGGAACCAGTTCAAGTGACTAAAATAAGTTGAGAATAAGTGAAACTAACCGAAAGTTGATTAGACGACTAACAAAAACTAACCAAATCTATTAAAACTCATTATAACGTACGGAACCGGCACAAGTAAGTAAAATAACTTGAGTGAGTGAAACTAACCGGAAGTTGATAAGACAACTAACCATAATTAACCAAATTTATTAAACTTGACTATAAGGTATCGTAACTGACTCAAATGACTAAAATAGGTTGAGACTAAGTGAAAATAACCACAGATCTAGGAAGGGGAAACTAACCGCAAGTTAATTAGACGACTAACCAAAACTAACCAAATCTATTAAAACTGATTATAACGTATCAGAACCAGCTCAAATAAGTGAAATGAGTTGAGACTAAGTGAAACTAACCAAAAGTTGATTTGACGACTAACCCAAACTAACCAAATCTATTAAAATTGATTATAGCGTATCGAAACCGACTGAAATGGCTAAAATAAGTAGAGACTAAGTGAAACTAACCGGAAGTTGATTAGACGACTAACCAAAAGTAACCCAATTTATTACACTTAATTATAACGTGTCGGAACCAACTCAAATGACTAAAATAAGTTGAGACTAAGTGAAACTAACCGAAAGCTGATTACACGATTAACCAAAACTAACCAAATATATTAAAAATTATTATAACGTATCAGAACCAGCTCAAATAAGTAAAATAAGTTGAGACAAAGAGAAACTAACCGAAAGTTGATTAAACGACTAACCAGAACTAACCAAATCTACTAAAATTGATTATAACGTATCGGAACCTACTCAAATGACTAAAATAAGTTGAGGCTAAGTGGAACTAACCGAAAGTTGATTAGACGACTAACCAAAACTAACCAAATCCATTAAAACTGATTATAACGTATCGGAACCGGCTCAAATAAGTAAGATAAGTTGAGACAAACTGAAACTAACTGGAAGTTGATTCGACGATTATCCAATACTAACCAAATTTATTAAAATTGATTATAACGTATCGAAACTGACTCAAATGACTGAAATAAGTTGGGACTAAGTGAAACTACCAGAAAGTTGATTCGAAGATTAACCTAGACTAACCAAATCAATTAAAATTGATTATAACGTATCGTAACCGGTTCAAATGAATGAAATAAGTAAGACTATGGGAAACTAACCGAAAGTTGATTGGACGACTAACCAGAACTAATCAAATCTATGAAAATTGATTATAACGTATCGGACCCGGCTCAAATAAGTGAAATACTTTGAGACTAAGTAGAACTAACCGAAAGTTGATTAGACGACTAACCAAAATTAACCAAATCTATTATAATTGATTTTAACGTATCCGAACTGACTCAAATAACTAAAATAATTTGAGACTAAGTGAAACTAAACGACAGTTCATTCGACGACTAACCAAAAATACCCTAATCCATTAAAATTGGTTTTAACGAATCGTAACCGGTTCAAATGACTAAAATAAGTTGATACTAAGTGAAATGAACTAAAATTTTAATAGACGACTAACCAAATCTAATAAAATTGATAATAACGTATCGGAACCGACTGAAATCACTAAATTAATTTGAGACTAAGTGAAACTAACCGAAAGTTAATTGAACGACTTACCAAATCCATTAAAATTGATTATAACGTATCGTAACCGGTTCAAATGACTAAAATAATCTGATACTAAGTGAAATTTAACCCCAACGTAACCGAAAGTTGATTAGACGACTAACCAAAACTAACCCTGATCTATTAAAATTGATAATAACGGATGGGAACCGACTCAAATGAATGCAAATAAAATAATTTGAGACTAAGTGAAACTAACCGAAAGTTGATTGAACGACTAACCCAAACTAACCAAATCCATTAAAATTAATTAAAACGTATCGGAACCGGTTCAAATAACTAAAATAAGTTAAGACTAAGGCAAACTATCAGAAAGTTGATTGGACGACTCACCAAAACTGACCAAATCTATTAAAATTGATTATAACATAACGGAACCGGCTCAAATAAGTAAAAAAAGTTGCGACTAAGAGAAACTAACCGAAAATTGATTAACCAAACCTAACCAAATCTATTAAAATTGATTATAACGTATTGGAAAACTAAAATAAGTTGATACTAAGTGAAACTAACCGCGTTAGATCGGGGATTAAGAGACGAATCGAATGCAGTGTTTACAACCACCACTAATGTTACAAATAATAAAAACGAACGAAACTTGAGGTAATATGTATTTATGGGGTATATTTTGGTAAACTAAACTTGCGTAATCTGCTAAAAGTCATTTTTTACATTAGATTGTGTTAAAAGTCGCCCTCATCCACGGGCGACTTTTAGTTTCTCACGACAGACTAGTCGTGTTTGATATCGTTAGATCGAGGAATGTGGGACGAATCGAATGCAATTGGTCTTTTGCTTTTTACAACCACACTCATAACGTTTTAAATTGTAAAAAAGAACGAGACTTGAAGTAATATACATTTATTTGGTATATTTTGGTAAACTAAACTTACGTAATCTAACCTGATCTCACCCAAACTTCTATCAACTATATATTTCCACACAATTATGAGTTTTCTCAGATCTCAAATGTAATAAGCGTTGCATTCTGCTTCGGCATTTTCAATGTCCCCCCCGGTTGCATCTTTGTGAAGGACTGTGAATTTTGAGAGTTGTTTACACCACACAGCAATTAGTTTTGACCTTTTGTGTATTGAAGACTCTGATGATATGAAATATGAGGAATGTTTTTATGATTTTAGTAAGGGTGATTATTTTGCAATTAATAATTGTTTGGCTGGGATAAATTGGGATTTGCTGTTTCTGAGAGAATCATCAATTGACGGTACTTCTGGTCATATATTCGGAATAAAAGAACTGGTTTTGCTCTTCCCTCTAGAATGACCTACAATGATAGGATTAGCATGATTATCTCAGACACTGCGAATATGATTGCAGAATACTTTTCATCAGTCTACTCAGATGAGCAGATCGATGACTTCTTTTGAGTTTTGATAGCTCAATTTGTTTAAGCACTTTGACGCAGTTCTTCTCTACTTCTTATCACGACCGTGAAGTATTTTTCAAAATTGTATCTTTTTACTATATCGCCCCTGGGGAGCCCAATGCTTTGTCAGGGATGATAACTCACTCTTTTTAAGTCATCCTCTCTCGCTCTCTTGTGATTCTAGTCATCGCTTGTCTAGCTGGTCCCTCTACAACAATGTGTAGAGGTATGAGGCACACAATTGCCTCGATTGCTGCTGTTGAACAAGTTTTCAGTGTGCCTATCATGCTTATGCACGCCAGGCGTTCTACTTTGTTGAGAGCTGATTTTGTGCTGTACTTTTCCGTTTCCTTGAACCAGACGATCGATCCGTAAGTAGAGTGAGTCTTACTATCATTGCGTACATCCATCGCAGGATTTCTGGTTTACATCCCCAGGTTTTTCCTGCAAGGCTTCGGCACGCCATGAGGGCCCTCGTAGCCTTAGTTACAACTCATTCAATGTGTTTATTCCATTTGAGTTTACAAGCCAGCGTTATGCCTAGATATCTTACTTTCGATGTCGGTGTAATGTTGGTCTCGTGTATTCGGATAACTTACATTCTAGGGTGTTTTCTCTTCCTAGAAAAGGGTACTATGGTTGTTTTCGATGGGCTTATTTCCAGCTCCACTGTTTAGCACCATTCTTCTGTTGCTTTGAGTCCAGCTCGAATGGGTTCAAATAGTGTTCTTTCTCTCAAATTTTCTTCTTGCTGTGATGACAACATCATCGGCATACCCAACCCAATGTAGGCCGAGGTCTGTCAGTATTTCCAGTAGTTCGTCCACCACTAGACTCCACATTAGTAGTGAACATATTCTGCCCTATGGCGTGCCTCGAGTGGTACTCACTTCAATAATCTGATTGCCTACTGAAGTTTCTGCAGTTCTTGTGGCAAGCATCTCACACATCCATCGAGATATTGTGTCGTTCACTCCCATTTTAGTTAGTGCCCTCTTTACAGCCACGTGGGATGTATTATCGAAGGCTCCCGCGATGTCTAGGAAAGCGCAGAGCGCGATTTCTTTCTCATTTACATTTTCTTGTATCTTGCTGGTCAGTTGGAACAGTGCGGTCTCTGTGGACATGCCCGTCCTGTATGCATGCTGGCTTGCACTCAATGGCCGCGTTTCTAAGGTAGTGGATCTGATGTAATTGTCTACTGCCTTCTCCATCGTCTTGAATAAGAATGACGTGAGACTCATTGGTCTGAAGGATTTGTGGTCTCCTCATCCTTCTTTGCTCTCTTCGGGATGAAGGTAACTTTCGCCCTTCTCAATGCTTTTGGTATTTATCCCATGGCCATACTGTTTCTGGTGATAACTACAAAGTTGTGGCAAAATTTCTCTTTTCCTCTTTGTAAGAGAGCTGGGGAGATTTCATCCACCCCTGGCGACTTGAGTGGTTCAAATGTATTCAATGCCCCCATTCGAGTTGCCCAGCAGTGAGTACCGTTTTTGCCATTACCCAGTCTTCCCTAGTGACACTTTTTTCTCTAAATCATAAATTCCCGTTGCCTTTAATCCATTTATGACGCTTGTTTCTGGAATTACACTAACAACTTTTGTTAGTCTAGATGTGAACTCAGCTGGATTCTGTCGCTGCCATCCACATATCTCTTTATCCCATTTTGTCTTTAATCCCTTAAAAACAGCAATATCTAAGGGTTGTAAGACGTACCTTGCGTGGGGGCGGCAGTTTCATGATAGTGACATTATTTTTTTGTGCTAGTTGAATTAACTTTGTTGAAATATGTGTCACGTGGCCATCATACATCAACAATACAGGTCTTTCTTCCTCAATATTTTTCAGGAAAACATCCTTAAACCAGTTGTAGAATAACGTGGTTTCCATCCAGCCTCGCTCAGTTACTGCTACAGAGCGCAACAGCATTTTAGGTGTTCATGACGTATTTACCTTTAAACACGCAAAGCAGTGGCAAGGTTTTTCCATTTGCTGAACAACAGAACAGAATCTGGTTTTTGATGTGTAATGACAGAAGGAGGTCTCATCACAATTGCATATTTGCCTTCGTTTATCTTCTTACTTTAACTCAGTAATAAGCTTTGTTAACTTGCCATAAAAGTCATATATTACCCAACGGTTTACTTGATCACGTCTAACATATTCTATACTGTTTTTTTTTTATGGAAAAGCGATGCCTTTTTTGAAAGAAATAAACTAGTCTTTGCCAGGTTGCTGATTTTTAAATACAGTCTAGTATGAGCTTGTACGAAATCCATTATATCTTCTCGTGATAACCCAAATCCACTCCTTTCATTACTCTTATACAATTCGCAATTCCTTTTGTTCAGTAGACGATAAATATGATATTACACCTCCACCGTCTCTGCTATCTTTTAGAGTTGACATTTTTCCTCGAGTGTCTAATAAGTAGTATTTTAACGTACTTCTGGGTATACGATAAAGTAGCTCCTCTGGTGGCTTTATTCCCATTTTTAACATCTTCAATCGCACGCTGAAGGTCTTCGTAGGTGTATTTAGAACCCTTTGGTATTTTTATATCTTCTTTAGTGTAAAAAATGTAGCAATTATAAGTATAGAGTCATCAATAATTAAATCCTTAGTAAACGTTCATTAATGTGACAATAATTCCCTCAAATTAAACAAAAACGGTACTATTTTGACATTGCACTGAAATGAATGAATATACGTACCGTTTCTTTAAACAATGAATTCGTAACGCTGCTTTGTTACGCTGCCATTGTATCGTTTCAAAGTTTCCCGCCATTAAAATTGAACCGTTTTTCGTCATTATTCTTTCTTTACACTCGAGCTATCTCTACCGGCAGTACCGTACCTATCTTCTATTAATTAGCTTTTAAGGTAATTTCAGGTGCTTAACCTTTGATTATATTGAAATTTGGTTAATAAAAAGCAGTAGCGCATCGGCTAGAATATCTTTCTGAATGGAACGTTCTTATCTATGTAAATGCATCGGATATTCTGTAAGTGAAATTCACCGAAATAAATATTAGCGATATAATAACATTCTTCCGCCTGTTGTTTTACTTATTATTCATTATTCAAATGTAATATCAGATTAGCATAGCCTTCACTATTCTCCTTCAATTCCAATAATATGTGCACATATCCCAGAAACAAACAAACAAACGCAGACAAAGAGATAGCCCCCGAGTGTTTGTTTTCTGCCTTTGTTTGCTTAGACTAATTACCTGTTAAATCTTATTGAACTCTGATAATTTTTTTAGTCTATGGACATATATGCACTATTTTTAGTTTACCTACTTAGGGGTCTTAGATTACGGTAATGCAAATGGAATTCGTCTCAGTTACGATTAAAAGAATTTTATGTTATTATTATTATTAT
>MU186186.1:0-17192 GCA_016904865.1 Pissodes strobi | reverse complement strand
ATATTTTCACCTCTTCGTCGCAGTCCCATTCTTGATTAAGGTTGGCACCCAGATATACAACACGCGTCACCTGTTCTACATCCTGCTCGTCAATCCTAATTGTTATATCCACATGTCTACGAGTTATTGCCATGCCTTTCGTTTTGCTGGTGTTGACTTTTAGCCCAAACTGTTTGCCTATTTGGTTAACTCTATCTACAATATGTTGAAGGTCCTCAGGAGAGTTCGCTAATATAGCAGTATCGTCCGCATATCTAATATTATCAATCGGAATTCCATTGATCTTGATTCCTCTATTCTCCTCTTCCAGAGCTAATTCAAAATCTTTTCTACATAAATATTGAACAGGATTGGTGACAAGATGCATCCTTGGCGAACTCCCCTGGATATATTGAATGTCTCTGTAGTTAATTCATTATTAATTTTCACCTCTGCAGTCTGTTGTCAGTATAGCTTCTGCATTATTCTGATGTCTTTATAGTCTATACCAATCTCATTTAGCCTTTCCACAAGAAGGTCGTGTTTAATACTATCAAAGGCCTTCTGATAGTCTATAAAACACACATATACGTCACGTCGTTGATCGTAACACTTCTGCACAAGCAGTTTCATGGAAAAGAGGGCTTATCGTGTTCCCAGAACTGGGTTTCTCCGCTCATTGCTTTGCATTTGGTATATATTCGGGCGTGGATAACTCGCAGAAAGACCTTAAGAGCATGGCTCATAAGGCTTATAAGTCTGTAGTCTCCGCAGTTTTTAGGGGTATTCTTTTTGGGGATAGGTATAAAGGTAGACCTTAGCCAGTCCGACGGAATTTTACCTGACGCGTATATTTTGTTGCATAGGTATGTTAAGTATTTCCTCTCCATCAATTTCAAGATTTCAGCATCATGACCTGGGCTTTTTCGATTTTTCATGTTTCTAATGGCTCGTTGAACTATGGTTTCTAGGATTGTAGGTCCTGTTAGTTCTTCTGAGGCGTTCATGTTTCTCAAACTGCCCAGATCTTCAAATAATGTCTCCACGTACTCGTTCCACTCATTACAGAGTTCCCCTGGATCCAAGACAAGTGGCCCATTCTGTTTTCTAGGGGACCGAATTGGTGCTTTTCTAAGGGCGCCAGTGATTTGCTCTACTTTCCTATGAAAGTTTGCAATTCGTGCAATCTCTCAGCTTCCTCGCACTCCGCCGTCACCCAGCGCTCTCGAGTCTCTTTGCATTTTTGTCTTATCCTACGGTCAAGTATAATGTATCTTTCTGATTGTTGTTGGATTTTTGCCCGTCGTCGCTCTTCCGTTATATCCAGAATCTCATCTGTCATCCATGGCCTGACCTTGGTTCGTTCGTGTTTTATATCATCGCACAGGCATTTTGTATATTTTCTTTGATACTTTACTTTTTCGTGTCCGGAAGCAGTCTCTCTGCCCAGTATTGGGCAATGTTCAGTGGTTCTGGCTTGTCAGTCCATAGTTCGTCGAGGGTGCACTGGTAAGGGCAGTTTGTACATGTTAGTAGGTGCTACGTATCTTGTACAGCCCCGCAGTCGCACCAATCGTCATTTCTTTCCAACAGGCCCCACTTGATGAGGTTGGTCTTTACAGGGGCTACACCAGTTCTTAAGCGATTAAGCGTTCTCTAGGTTTTCCAGTCGGTTAGTGACCCACATGGAGGGGCCTCTGCTATTGGGTAGAATTCTGGTGGTTCATCCAGTGGGGTGCTCAGGAAGCGGTTTCTTGATTTTATTCTATCTTCCTATGTGTCCTTCGTGTCCGAATAAGGAGTGGCGATCGTCTAATGTCTGTTTGATTCTTTCACTAAACTCGTGGGCAGTCCTACGTGAGTCGGGATCCAGGAAGTTTGCTGCCTTGTATAATTTCTGCAGTGGTGTCGGTTTCATGCATCCTATTATTAACCGGCATGTTTCGTTCAGGCTTACGTTCACCTTCTTCGCAAGGACGGATCTAGACCAGACTGGGCAGGCATACTCAGCAGTTGAAAAGCACAGTGCTTGCGCAGTAGTTCTTAGTACTGTTGGTTTTGCACACCATTTACTGTTTCTGAGCTTCCTTAAAAGGCTGTTCGGCGCATCCACCTTCTATCGAATTTTTTAACAGTGTAACCTATATGTTAGGGAGCGGTCCAATAATGACTCCAAGATAGGTGGGCTTTTCGGTATGTTCTAGAACGGCGTTATTCCAGGTGAATTGCAGCTTCCTGTTTGCCTGTCGAGAGTGACGGTGAAAGACACTGACCTGAGTCTTCGAAGGGTTTGGCTTCAGAGAGTTGTGTTGGTAGTATATGGGCATAAGGTCTAGGGCTAATTTCAGTTTTTGCTCTACCTCTTCAAATTTTGCTCCCTGCGCCGTTACCCCAAGGTCGTCAGCATAAACAAATTTTCTGGTAAAAGATGGGGTTGGCTGATCGTTAGTGTAGAGGTTGAACAGTATTGGTGCTAGTACGCTGAACTGAGCTAGACCTGATCTCGACTCTTTTTTCCTTCTAGGGTCACGTAGAACTGTCTGTTTTGTAGTAACGATTCTAATATTTGGACAAGTTGGTAGTCTTTGAGTGTGTCATAGGCTTTTGACAGCAGCTTTTTGTGGTTGACGGTGTCGTAAGCGGAGCTAAGATCAACCAGGGTTTATTTGCTTTCTTTCAAATCCGTCCTCGATGTGTTCCGTCAGAGCCAGGATTTGACTAGTGCAGGATTTCCCAGGTAAAGCCTGCTGTTGTGGGAGTCCACGACCTTCTCTATCCTATGAAGAATAAGTCTCATACAGCTTGTATAGATGGCAGAGAAGTGATATCGGGCGATAGCTTTTAGGTGACACTGGGTCTTTCCCGGGTTTCAACAGAGCTAGGACTTTCTCCATAGTTTTGGAATCTGAAAAGTTTATCGGCAGCAGTTAAATAGATCTAGGGTCCATTGGATGGTTGACGGCCCGAAGTGTTTTATTTGCTCCATACATATATCGTCCGCTCCTGCGGCTTTTCCATTTTTTAATGCGTTCACTCCCTTGTTAAGTTCTTTAATGGTAAAAGGTGAATTAAAGTGATTTGTCTCATTTGTCGGTGTTCTGCTGAGTCGTACCTTTTCGCATTTATTATCTGGTTTACAATTTAGGAGGAGCTGGTGAGCTACTTGATTGGGTGTTTGAAGGAGCTTTGCTTTGTTTTGGGTCGCGGTCCAGTTTCTTTATCAGATTTCATGCCATTCGCTCCAGGGTTTCTATCCATTTTCTTTGTCGGGCTTTGCTTAATGCTGTCATCAGTGCAGTCCCGCAGGTTATAGTTTCTTCGTTAAATGGGTCTTTAGCAAATAGTTCTTTATATTTATCAAAGGTCTGCTTGGAAGTGTTTGACAGCCCTGGGATGTACTCTTGCTTACAACCCCTTGGTATGTGCCGCTTTGATACCCTTTGCATGATTTGCACAAAGGTTTGATAGTTTTCAGTTCTGCGTCAAGATTTGTGGAACATTCGGTCCAGTTTGCCTTTTTGAAGTTGAATCTTCTTCGGAAAGGTATTTTCGCGGTTTGAACTGTCGAGTACACCTAAATACCGACAGGCCTATGTTGCGTTTTTGGGATCGGACTATACATATATTTGATGCAGGAGTCTTGAATATTGCGGCTTACAAAACAGTTGTCTGGGTTATTGCCCCGCTTCCAGATCTTACTATTGAACGAGCAAGGCAGTTTTGGGTCGTGTATTAGGGAAAGGTTATTGGCTTCGGCCCATTCTTCAAGCAGATGTCCGTTAGTGTCTGTTGTATCGTAACCCCAGGATGTGTTGTGGCAGTTAAAATCGCCAATGACGAACTGTAATTTTTCCTTTCCAAAGTTTTCTGGCATTTGTAGGTCAAGTGGTTTGCCAGGCGGTTTGTACACTCTTGTAATGGTGAGAGCTCCGCTTTCGATATTTTGAACTTCAATATCATTTGTGACGTTTTTGCCGGTCGATGTTACAGTCATGTTGGTTCTTACGAAGATGGCACTTCCATATTTAGAGTGGGGTGGTTCGATAGCTAAGTGCATCCAGTTGTTTTCGGGCGTGTTGGCTGTTTCATTTTGGTGCGTTTCCTGTAGGTATAGTACGTCTCATTTGTGTGTCTGATATAGTTGAGCAATTATGTCCTGTTTATTTTTTGTGATACCCTCGACGTTAAGGCTGAGAATTGTCAGGGTTGGCTCTGACAAGAGCCCTTTATGCTTGTCTTGTTTTCGAGAATTTTGTTTCCGGTGGTGGAAGGATTGGCCGTTGTCCTTGCGGACACCGTTACCACGGAGCGCCGGCATTTATTTTTTTTGGTGAAACTAGAAAATGCTCGCGTGGAGGCACCCCATTTTCTTTGATGTCATTCCATATATCCTCTGGTTCGTCCTTGCTTCTAGGATCTTTTTGACTACATAGTCTTTCAAGTTCCAATCTCATATTTTCATGGTCATTTGGTTTAGCCTCTGGATGTCATATTTTTGGGGAGCTCTTCTTTGTGCTATAAGCTTGAGATTTATTTTGAAGTATTGGGGTTATGATGAGAGCCAATATCGGCCCACGGATACGCGGCCACTCGTGTTACGCTATTCTGATATCTGTGCCGAATTAGGAAGAAATCAATCTGGTTTCTCACCATATGATTATCTTGCGGGGAGCGCCATGTATATAGACGTCTAGGGGTAGCTTGTAATAAGTGTTTTTAGTTACCAAATTTTCTTGTTTACAAAACTGAATTAGCATTTCGCCCCGATCGTTCCTTCTCACCCAGTCCGAATGCACCCACGACATAATCCACATTTCCATTCCCCACTTTTGCGTTAAAGTATCCCATTACAATGGTAATTTCATCCGACTTCAAGAAGTTCAGCACTTCCTGAACTTCATCATAGAATTTTTCAATGTCAGCATCTGGTTTATCTGCTGTGGGCGCGTATACTTGAATGAGGTTAAGATTGATTGGTCTAGCATTAATTTGTAGAAGTATAATTCTGTCCGAAATGGCAGCAGCATTGCGTCCAGACTTTGTAACAAATTTAGTGATCATAGAACCTACACCGTTTCGATGGTCTTGATTATAATTTCCAGAGAAGTAGAATGTGACTCCTTACTTTTCGCACATTCCGCTGCCTGGCCATCTACTTTCGCTAACTTCCAGGATATCAACATCAAGTCGCTTTATTTCCCTTATAGCTTTATGGAGTTTGCCGGCCGCGAAAAGTGGTCTTGTATTTCACGTACCTACAGAAGAATGCTCAGAATATCGTGGGTGGAGCACACGAGCAACGCAGAAGTGCTTACCAGAATGAATAAAGAGTTGGAGGTGTTAAAGGAAGTGAAAAGAAGAAAGGTCATCTATCTGGGTCACATAATGCGGGGTTCAAAATATGAGATACTCCACTTGAAAATCCAGGGGAAGATTATGGGCAAAAGGTCAATTGGAAGAAGAAGAATATCTTGGCTGAGGAATCTGCGAGATTGCTTCAACATGTCTTCTGCAGATCTATTCAGAGCAGTTTTCAAGGTCTGGATTGCCATGATGTTAGCAAACCTCCGACAATGGAGAAGCTACATGAAGAAGAAGAAGATTCTTTTGTTAGCCTTCATCATGTCAAGCCGGGGGATTCTTAGCACCCTCTGATGATTCAACATCTGCCGTGACTGAGGGCCGTTCTGTTATTGTTTCCTGACATGATAAAATAGTTTTTGGACAGGGAATGTGCTGGGGAGGGATAATGCGGTAGTTTTCCTTTTGCTTTCCGCATCGCAGTACCACAACCTCCCGACTGTTTCAGTTTCGCCTGTGGAAGTCCAGCTTTCTTGCCATTTCAAGGCTTAATTCCTCCATGCTGCGAGCTGGTAATGATGATCGCTGCTGCCCTTCATCCTGCTAGTTTTGGTCCGCCCCGGGTATTTTATTTCCTCGGTACCATCCATATCTGGAAGGCATTCCCCTATCCGCCACCTGGGGAGGTACCCGATGGGGGACTAGCAACCCCGCATTGGGTTGCTAGAGGACTAAATATAGATTAAAATAATATCAGACTAAATAGAATCGAAAAAAGTAGAATTGTAAAAACAAACCTAAATAGTATTACGTTTGAACATAAGGGAATCACTATTTTTTGTATTCAGTTAAAAAATACCTAAATATGAGCTATGCGAAGACAAGAGTAATGATAAATGAATCGAGTAAGAAGTTTCGCAATTAGTTCAGAGCAAATGGTAAAATGAAATAAGGCAAATGAGAATATCGAAATGACAAATAGCCCAAACTGAAAGAGAAATAAAAGGACTAAATATGGAATAAATAACATCAGATTAAATAGAATCGAAAAAAGTAGAATATCATAGGTGAGGTGGGCAGGTAATCCAAAAAACTGACGCTAGAGAAAAAAAATAAAATGATTGCATTCAAATAGTTCAGTAAAGGAAAATAATGAAGGAATGAAAAGGCTATAAAATTTAATATCGGTAAATAATACCCTTCGTAGACAAAATTAATTTTTTTATGAACATTTTACGTGAAATTACTCTGATTCATTAACGGACTAATTATTCTACGCCTGAAGCAGGTCGCTTATCAATTTCAAACAGGTAAAAAAATGATCTTCTTTCAACGTTTCCGGGCCCGAACAGTTAAACAATAAATTAGCATCGTCCATCGCCATCGTTTGCCTATGTAATTAAATACTAGTTAAAGCGAATAATGTCAATGAAAACACGTTCGACATGTTATTAAGTTGCGTGTATTTGTATCGTTGGGAAATTACCATAATTAATTATTCAATTCAATTTTTTTAAAGCGATACTTGCGTACGTCTTGTTTACTTACGTTTGACAATATGTTATTTTCGCAAAAAAATTGTTTTATTCTGAGGTAAACGCGTGACAAATGATTAGGTTGGTTGTCAGTAGGTATAAACGACGTTAAAATTGATGTTTTTACTCGAAAAATTTTATTTCGAATGAAATTAAGTGCATTTTTAGTGAAATGTATATGAGACGTAAAATATTGTTAAAACATTAGATTAAACATTTTCAAAACAAC
The DNA here is from genome assembly GCA_016904865.1 of Pissodes strobi. Classification (NCBI taxonomy): domain Eukaryota; kingdom Metazoa; phylum Arthropoda; class Insecta; order Coleoptera; family Curculionidae; genus Pissodes; species Pissodes strobi. The sequence goes on along the minus strand of MU186186.1, from coordinate 10,148 downwards.
GCAAATATACAAAGAATACAAATTTGAGCGGAAAACGCTCTAATTTTTTACAGTTGAATTATTAGTTTATTCTAAAAATATTGTTTGCTTTTGTGCTCTGTCGTTATCCCCTAGTTTATTTTTTTTAAATTTTAAATATAGAAAATTTAAATTTTTGTATAGCTCGCCATTTTTATAGAAAAATAATAATTGTTTTTATTTCATCGACTTGGCTTATTTACATAATATTACCATTATTATACATTTTCATACAAGCTCTTCAAGAAGCAAATTAAATTATTTTAAGAGATAAAATATTAAAGAGGGTGCAAGACATTAAATTAAAAAAAAAAACAACATTACTAAACGCTTATTTCATTGAAATTGAATATCGACGTTTTATTGCTATCTATTGACGTATTTAGAAACCGAATTAGAAAACTTTAAATTTCCAGTAGCGGTGCGCAAGAGATTGGAAAATGATAGAGAAAAAGAGCGAAGAAAATAAAAAATAAACGAAGAAAAAAGGGAGCATAGGAAGAGACAGGGAAAGAAACAGAAAAATAAAAAGAAGAAGACAGAGGAAAAGAAAGAAAGGAAGGAAAAAAGAAAATAAAATGAAAACAGAAATATGGAAAAAGAATGTGCAAACTGAAGAAGAGAAAGATATGAAGGAAGAATAATTAAAGAAGAAAAGTAGAGATATAAAATGGAACAGAAAAGAGAATTAAATAGAAAAAAGAAAATTAAATAGTAAAAAGAAAAAAAACATAAAATAAATGATAAGGCAAGATACATGAAATAAAAAACTAGGAAACGAGGCATAGTAAGAGGTAGAGTTAGAGCTACCGCCTACTTTGTCTGCTTCGTATTGCTTTGCATTTATCTGGCGTTTTCTTTTTCCTCATTGTTTTTTTGTCTGATTTTGGTTTCTTTCCCCTTTTCTATTTCTTATTTTTTCTTTTCTTTTCTCTCCATTAATAGTGGTGGCAACCATATTACGGTTAAGATTAAGGCGAATAGTAAATGTGGACAGGGGTATTTCTAATTTTTATAGAAACTTAATTGTCTAGAAACAAATTTTAACCAGCTAACAACGTGTCAAAAATATGAAAATAGATATTTCATTGAATTGACCTACTTACATATTATTATTATTACTATTATTATATTTGTTCATACAGGAGGTTCAGAGAGTAAACTAAATTATTTCATGAGATGATTTTTCGACTAATTCTGAACTAAAAAGGGTACAAGGCATTAAAATAAAGAAAAAAATAGCCTTTTGAAAAATATTATTAAACGCTTATAATGATTCCATTAAACTAGAATATATATGTTTTATGCCAAAACACTGACACGTTTAGGCACTTAACTAGAAAATTTTCCATTTCCCTTAGTGGCATGCACCTTCACATATTTTTCAGAAAAAAACCAAAGAGAAAGAGGAAGAAAAAGGCAAAAGGAAAAAGAAAGAGAAAGGACGCTCGAAGAAGAACGTGTAAATGAAAGAAGAAAACAGATGAAGGAACAAGATTAATGAAAAAAAGTAATAATAAAAAGAAAACAGATAATTAATTAAAGAAAGGAAAATAAAATTGTAAAATAGGTGATAAAGAGAAATAAATAGACGAAAAGAAAAAAGGAAGAATAAAATGGAAGAAAAAAGGAGGAAAAGAAAGGGAAAAAGAAAAACAAGAAGAAAACGAGAAAAGAACAGGAAAAAATACAGAAAAAAATGCAAGACAAAAATTAAAAAGAAGGAACGAAAAGAATAAAGGAAGGAAAAGAGGAAAAGAAAAAAAGGACGAAAGTTAAAAAAAATATAAAAAAGAAAATGAATTACAGGGTTATCCAACGAAGACTAGACAAGGCGATTTTTTTACTTTCAGTGTACTTTTTTTATAAAAAAAAAACTGAAATAGCCATCTTGTGTAATTTTCTCCCGCGAATTTGGATATGATCAGCAAAAAACATCAAATAAAAGTGCTAGGGGTCACTTTGATATATTTTTTAAATGGAACACCCTATATATTGTTACATTTTTGGACTCTCTAGAAAATCCTAAACACATTTTGTGTATAATATCCTGTACCTATCTTTAGCTGTTTACCTAATATTGACAGTTGAAAGTCGGGCACACTTTGACAGGCTCTAAAATCTAAACCGCACGAGATGAAAGAAAACGGTTTGCAGATTCCTATCTTGAATTTTCATAAACTATCGAATGATAGTAACTTTGAATTTAACCGGAGGTTTAAAAGTTCCGGTTAATTTTATCCGCAGGTTAAACTCGAAGATACTGTCATTCGACAGTTTATGAAAACTGAAGATAGGAATGTGCAAACCGATCTCTTTGATCTTGTACGGTTTATATTTTAGAGCCTGTGAAAGTGTCAAAATACCCGACTTTCAACTGTCAATATTTGGTAAACAGCTAAAGATAAGTATAGGATATTATACACAAACTGTGTTTAGATTTTTCTAGAGAGTCCAAAAATTTAGTAATATACAGGGTGTTCGCTTTGACATTTAAAAAATGTCAAAGGGACCCCTGCACTTTTATTTGATGTTCAATTGTTTTTTGCTGAACATACCCGAATTCACGGGAGAAAATTACATAAGATGGCTATTTCAGTTTTTTTTTTTATAAAAGTACAGGGAAAATCTAAAAATCACCTTGTCTAGTCCTCGTTGGATAACCCTGTACAAACGGAAGAAGAGAAATAGATAAGAAAAAAAATAATGGTTAAAAAAGAAATATTATGAAATAAAAAAAAGTGAACAGAGAAGATAACGAAATAGAAAAAAGAAAAAACAATCATAAGATAAGTGATAAAGCAAAAGAAAAGAGCATAACAAATGCAAAAGGAAACTACAGAAACGAGGTAGAGTAAGAGGTAGAGTTAGATATATCGCCTATACTTTGTCTGTTTTATTTTCCTTTACTTTTCCTTTTGTATTTCCTTGGCGTTTTCTTTTTTTTTTATTTTTCTTTTATCTGATTGTGGTTTTCTTTCTTCTTTGTCATTTTTTTTCTTTTCTTTTTACGTATTTTTCGGTTTCTGTGTCTTTTAATAGTGATGGCAACCTTACGATTAAGACGAAGAGTAAATGTGGGCAGTGCAAATGCTATTTTTATAGGAAATCGATCGTTTAGAAACACATTTTAACTAGCTAACGTCTCAAAAATAAGAAAATATACATTTCATTGATATGACATACTTACATATCATTATATTTGTTCATACAGGATGTTCGGAAAGTAAACTAAATTATTTCAAGAGATGACCTTTTGACTAATTCTGAACTGAAAAGGGTACAAGGCATTAAAATCAAGAAAAATTAACTTTTGCAAAAACATTATTAAATACTTATAAAGAGTCCATTAAACTAGAACATCTAGGTTTTATGACTATATTGTGACGCATTTAGGCACTCAAGTAGAAAATTTTAAATTTCCGCAAGTGGCGTGCGCGGTGATTATAATAATATCTTCATGGAAAAAATCAAGGGGAAAAAGAAAAAGGAGACAATGGGAAAACGAAAGGGAAGGAGAAAAAAAAACTAATGGTAAAAAGATAGAAGGTGGAAAGGAAAAGTAAAAAAAGGAAACGGAAAAAGAGGAAGTAGAGAAGGTAAAGGAAAACACAAATTATCTAATAAAAATGAAAGGAAAATGATTAAAGAAGAAAAATAAAGATACAAAATGGAACAAAAATGAAAATGAAATAGAAAAAATTATAAAATAAATGATAAAGCAAAAGAAAAGAGCAATATAAATGAAAAAGAACTAGAAAAACCAGACAGAGTAAGAGGTAGAGTTAGTGAAATTTTAACCAGCCAACGTGTCAAAAAAAAAAGAAAATATACATTTCATTAAATTGACCTACTTACATATTATTATTATTATATTTATTCATGCAGAAAGTTCAGAAAGTGAACAAATTATTTCAAGAGATGATTTGTCGACTAATTCTCAGTTCAGGAAAAGGGTACAAGACATTAAAATAAAGAAAAAAATAGCTTTCTGAAAAATGTTATTAACCGCTTATAAAGATTCCATTAAACAAGAATATCTATGTTTTATGATTATATATTGACACGTTTAGGCACTTAACTAGAAAATTTTCATTTTCCGCTGGAGGCGTGCGCTTTGACATATTTCACAGGAAAAACCAAAAAAAAGGAAGAAAAAACAAAGGGAAAAATAAAGGGAAAAGACATTCGAAGAGAGAGAGAGAGAGAGGAATAAAGAGAAGAAAAGGAAAAAGAAGGAATAGAAGGAAAAGGGATGATACAAATTAATAAAAAAGATATGAGAAAAAGAAAGAAAGAAGAAGCACCAAAAAATTAAGAAACAAAGAAACATGTGCAAACGGAAGAGGAAAACAGATGAAGAAACAGAAGGAAAAAGTAATAATAAAAAGAAAACAGAAAAGTATTGAGAGAAAAGAAAATAAAATAAAATCCTGAAATAGATGATAAAAAGAAAGAAAAAGATGAAAAGTGAAAAGAAAGAGAAAAAATGAAAGAGAAAGAGAAGGAAACGAAAGGAAAAGCGAAACGAGAAAAAAGAAGAAAAAGAGATAAGAACACGACAAAATACAGAAAAAAAATATGAAAAGAAAGAATGAAAAGAAAGGAAGAAGGAAAAGAGGAAAAGAGAAATAATGAAAGTAAATAGGTAAAAAAAATAAGGAAAGTTAATGTGCAAATAGAACAAGAGGAATAGATAAAGAAAAAAATTATAATTACACAAAAAATAAAGGAATAAGAAAAAGAACAGAGGACAAAATAAAATAGAAGATATAAAAAAACATCATAAAATAAATAATAAAGCAAAAGAAAAGAGGAGGAGAAATGCAAAGGAAAAACTGCAAAAAAACGAAGCAGAGTAAGAGTATAGTTAAACCTACCGCCTACACTTTGTCTGCCTCATTTTCCTTTAGTTTTTTCTTTGCATATCTTTGGCGTTTTCTTTGTCTTCATTGGTGTTTTATCTAATTGTGGTTTCTTTTTTTTTGTCATTTCATGTCTTTTCTTTTTACGTATTTTTTCGTTTTCTGTCTCCTTTAATAATGATGACACCATTATGGTTACGATTAAGATGAAGAGTAAATGTAGGCAGAGGTAATGACATTTTTACAATCAATCAATCATCAATCATCTAAAAACAAATTTTAAGCAGCTAACGTCTCAAAAATAGGAAAATATACATTTCATTGATTTCACGTACTTACATATTATTATATTTGTTTATACAGGATGTTCAGAAAGTAAACTAAATTATTTCAAGAGAGGACCTTTTGATTAATAATTCTGAACTGAAAAGGGTACAGGGCATTAAAATAAAGAAAAGTTAACTTTTGCAAAAATATTATTAAACTCTTATAAAGAGTCCATTAAACTATGACATCTAGGTTTTATGGCTATATACAGTGTGTCCAAAAAAATATGCAACATACGGGAAACTTCTTTATTATTGGATTCTCATAAAATTTTATTCTTCATAAAAGTTAGTGCTTGCCCTAACACATTAAACGAGTATTTCAAATTTTACGTACTGCTTTTAGTGCGGACGCAAATGTCATTTTTCCGAAATCGCGTCAAGAGTAAAGTACCTTAATTTATAAAGATACAGCAAAATCTTATAAGGAAAAGTTCTTCCAAATTAAAAAAGTAATCTAAATGTGAAATTTAAGTTAAGTACATCAATTTTTAATTTCACCTTTTTTCTCGATTTTTTTCTCAAACGTTACGCCATCAGTGAATGCTTTGTTCTTTTGTTATTAGTATACTTGCCAAGCAACTTCAAAATTTATGTAAAGTAGACATTAGTTACATAGTTGCATAATGTTTCAGTTTTTACAGAGATAAAAGCGAGTTTAGGTATCAGTATGTTGCAAACACATTTAAACAATTTTGGTCCAAAATAATTGTCCACAATAATTATTACAAAATACAATTGGAATGAGTGACTCAATAATAATAGAGGTAGCGCTAATTTTTTTTAGAATACAATGCCTAATATCACCACATACATTTTCAAGTCAAAGCAATTTAATAGTACCTATTTCCTATAGATAGCAATACGTTTATATCGATTTTAAATACATTTTATTACTATTCACACATTAGTAATTTATTTTTGATGTCCACAAAAAAATAAGTTACGTGAAAACCTGCTCCTCTGACACAAGAATCGATGGACTTAGATGATTATTGTAATTCGTCATTTTAGTATTTTAATAGTTGTTGTTAAAAGGATAGCCTTTGGCTGCCATACCCATTTTCCTGATTTTTTACAACAAACTTTAAAATGTCAATATACAGCAGATATATACGTTTTATTACAAATCCATAGACGATTATCCGACCACGTTTAGAAGGTGCACGCAGGATCAATATATAAAAATTTTACTTTTTCAAAATAGTTAAATTTTCTGATTAAAGATCTTTATATAAATTTCCTACTAAAACGATTAGCATTTCACTAGGGAATCACGTGCCGGCATATCATTTTTTATATTTATTTTCTTTTTTCATTTCATTTTGAATACTCCCTACCATTGAAGGACAAGTTTTCAGACAACTATCTTCTCACTAATTTTTCTAATAATACTAGTTTTAATGCTAACACAGCCTTTTGAATACAAAATTTGGATAATTTTTAATAACATTTATTCGAATATTTTTAAGCCAATCGACTTAGTTTCAACACCGGACATAGGCATCAGGTTTGACTGCCTGCTTTTCGACTCGTCTATAATAATTATTTTGGAAGTACCGCTACCAATTGAATCGGCGGCGCTACTTCGGCATTACATTCTTATCATCAACCCCTTTTCCAACTTGTTGACATTGTTCGTCATAAAAAAATAAAATTAACTCTCTGGCGTGACCTCTTATCCGCTTACCCCCTCCTCATATTTACTTTTCGTCTTAATCGTAATCGTAGCGGTTGCATCGCTATTAAAGAAGCAAGAAAATAAATTAAAATGAAGATATGGAAAAGAGAAAAGAAAATCAAAAACAGACAACAAAACGTTGAGAAAGAAAGGCCAGAGAAATGCAAAGGAAAAAATAAAAAGAGGAAACAAGGCAAACAAAGTGAAGAAGGTAGATCTGGCTCTACACTTTCTCGGTCTTTATTTAGTTTTAATATGAAATAAGAGCGGTATTCTATATAAGTATCTCGTTTCCATTTCAGCTGCCTTTTTCAATTCGTCCAAAATTATTTTTCAAATACCGCCAGGCTAAATCGAATCAACGATACTTCGATATTCCTTTCCCGCATAACGCATTAGTTATCGTAAAAAAATAACTTTCTGATGCGTACTCTTATCCGCTTACACCCCTCCCCACACTTGTTATTCGTCTTAATCGAAAAAGTAATGGTTTCATTATTATTAAAGAAGAAAGAAGACGAGAAAATAAATAAAAAGAAAAAAACTTAAAAACAGACAAAACAGAAAGATGAGGAAAAAGAAAAAATAGAGAAATACAAAGAAAAATAAAAGAGGTCTAATTCTACTTCTTTCTCTGCCTCGGTTATTGAACTGTAACTTTCTTAGAATGTATTTCCCTTGTTCCCTCTTCTTTTGGTTTTTCATTTCTTTTATGATTTTCTTATCGTCTCAATTTAAAAACCTTTTCTGTTTCATTTTTTACTTCTTTTTTTTTCTTTTATTTTTTATTTCAGTTATTTATGCGATAAATTAAAGGTATTTAAGGATGTACATAGTTATCACACAAGAAATCGTACAGATTTTATTTTATTGAATCGGTGTAATTCAAATCAATTGCTTAACTCGGTTTTGTACAAAGGATTATCAGAATTTAACAAGTTACCTGTGATAATAAAAAACTGTGATAACCTAAATCAAATCAAACGGCTCCTGAGAGAATTTGTTTTAGATAAGTGTTAGTATAGTTGTATTTTATTTATTTTAATTTTACAATTTAACAGTAGCTTTATTTATACCCCTTTTATTTTTATATTTATTGAGTTAAGTTTTATTTCTGACATTTTAATATTTTATTTGTACCCCTTATATTATATTAGTACTTTTTATTTTTAAATTAAGATTTGTTAAGTTTATTTTATGTAGTTTTAGGTAGGTAGTGTTTTTGTAGTTTAGGTTTATATTATAGTAGGTTTCCACTATATGTACCTACGTTTTATAATATGTGTATCGCTTTTTCAATTTGTAAATTTGACAACTTTTTTGTGCTTGATAATTGACTATAAATTGTTGTACTTGTAGCTCTATGCTAAATAAAATACTTTATTATTATTTTAATTTCTGTTTTCGTCTTCTATTTCACATTTGTTTATTTATTTTTATCTTCTGTAGATTTTCGTTATTTATTTTTATTTTTTATTATTCGTTATTATTTTTTTCTCTTCTTTTCTCTTTCTCTTCTTCTTCTATTATCTTTTTTCCAATGTTTTTTAGAGAGAGACTCTTTTATTCCGTTTTTTTCTTGCTTTTTCTCATATATTTTAGGATTTTTTATTTCTTTTCTCTGTTTAATTTTCTGTTTTCTTTTTATTATTTCATTTTTCTTCTTTAATCTTATTTCTTCATCTGGTTTTTTTTAGCGTTTACACATTCTTCTTCCTTTTTTTAATTTGTTAGTACTTCTTTTTGCCTTCTTTTTTTATCGTCTTTTCTATTAATTTGTGTTTTCCTTAACCCGTTCTACTTCCTCTTTTCCGTTTCCTTTTTACTTTTTCTTATCTTTTTCCATTTGTTTTTTTTCTTTTTCTTTCGTTTTCCCATTGCCTCTTTTTCTCTTTCCCCTTGATTTTTTCCGTGAAAATATTTTTATAATCACCGCACATGCCACTAGCAGAGATTTAGAATTTTCTACTATATATAGTCATAAAACCTAGATGTTATAGTTTAATGGACTCTTTATAAGAGTTTAATAATATTTTTTGAAAGTTAATTTTTCTTTATTTTAATGCCTTGTACCGTGCGTTCAATTTATCTTGATAACATTTTGATTCATTGTAACTTTTTGTTTTTAAAGATATCTAGGTAAACAAAAAAACAAAATGTAGGGTTGGTGGCCAAGTTTTTTTCTAAGTTATATATAAAACAAAACACTAGCAATTTTCTGACATATAAGCCTACTTTATATTTTTTTAAATGGATCACCCTATATATTAATAAATTTTTGGACTTGGAAAAATCTAAACACATTTTGTGTATAATATCCTATACCTACCTTTAGCTGTTTACCAAATATTGACAGTTGAAAGTCGGGTATTTTGACACCTTGACAGACTCTAAAATCTAAACCGCACGAGAACAAAGAACACGGTTTGCACATTCCTATCTTCCTATCCTATATTAAGAGTGTTCCATTTAAAAAAAATATCAAAGTGACCCCTAGCACTTTTATTTGATGTTCAATTGTTTTTTGCTGAACATATCCAAATTTATGGGAGAAAATTACATAAGATGGCTATTCCAGTTCTTTTTTTTATATTTTTTTTACTTTCGTCCTTTTTTTCCCTCTTTTCCTTTCTTTTTTCTTTTCGTTCTTTCTTTTTAATTTTTGTCTTGCTTTTTTTTCTGAATTTTTTCCTGTTCTTTTCTCGTTTTCTTCGTGGTTTTTCCTTTTCCCTTTCTTTTCCTCTTTTTTTCTTTCATTTTATTCTTCCTTTTTTCTTTTCGTCTATTTATTTCTCTTTATCATCTATTTTACGATTTTATTTTCCTTTCTTTAATTAATTATCTGTTTTCTTTTTATTATTACTTTTTTTCATTAATCTTGTTCCTTCATCTGTTCTTCTTCCTTTTACACATTCTTCATCATTTCTTCATTTGTTGGTACTTCTTCTTTCTTTCCGCTTCTCATCTCATTTTTATTAATTTGTATTTTCCTTTTCCTTTCTACTCCTTTTTTTTGCTTTCTTTTTTTCTTTCTCTTCGAGTGTCCTTTCTCTTTCTTTTACCTTTTATCTTTTTCTTCCTCTTTCTCTTTGGTTTTTTCTGTGAAATATGTGAAAGTGCATGCCACTAAGAAAATGGAAAATTTTCTAGTTAAGTGCCTAAACGTGTCAATGTTTTGGCATAAAACATATATATTCTAGTTTAATGGAATTTATAAGCGTTTAATAATATTTTTCAAAAGGCTATTTTTTTCTTTAT
>JAEQML010037381.1:0-95595 GCA_016904865.1 Pissodes strobi | reverse complement strand
GTTCCTTTGCTAAAATACTTGAAGCGTTCCATTGTATTCTGTGATTGTTATCAAATGCATGTTGCCAAATATGTGATTTGTGGAATTGTGTATTTTTAATATAAGTTTGGTGTTCTTTTATACGTTTTGATAATGGTCTACAGGTTTCACCTATATAAAATTTATTGCATTCACATGGTATCTTATAGATAACATTTTTAGTAATTTCATTTTCATTGAGTGGTTTTGTTTATGTTACTTTGGATCTAAGAGTGTTTTCTGTTTTGAAAATAGTACGAATGTTAAATGTATTATCTATTCGTTTTATTGTGTCTGATAAGCCGGGAATATATGGAATAAAGAGGTTCGTAATAGGTTTATTTTGATTTTGTCTAATATTTTGTTGTTCAAAATCAAAAAAGCATTTTTTCAATGAAATCCATAAGAGAGTTATTATTAATCAAAACATTGGTTAAAAATTGTTTTTCTAGGCTCTACTATATAAGTGGAGTTCCACCCAATCAATTGTAAGGTAAATCTATTCATTCTCATTATTACTTTCAGGTCCCAGTATTTCAAAAGATGATGAAACAAAATGGGTGGATTTGGATAATCCCATTCTGCCTCTTGATCTTTCACCAACTATATTTGCAGGCCCCAGTACATCTAAAGAAGTTCATATTGAACCTTTGAATGTTTCCACACCTCCACCTTCTGAAAAAGATGTACCTTCAACACCACCTTTGTTTTCTCCAAGTATATCTACCCAGACATCATCTTCCCTTTCTTTTGGAACGCCACGTAAGAAAGAACTCAGATTGAAGATCAGGCGTCTTCGAAAAACTATGAGAAAACATAACGAAAAAGACACTTCTATTGAACATTTTAACACCTTATGTGACAAATTCCTAGACACACCATTAGCAGAAGTGATAAAAACTCACGTTAATTTGAAACATAAGAAGCCTATATCCAGAAGATATTCAATGGAAGTAAAGCAATTTGCTTTGGCACTTTATTTTCTAAGCCCCAAAGCATATAGAAATTTGTCAAAATTGGTAATACTTCCAAATAAAAGAACTCTGGAAAGATTGACTGAAAAGCTACAATTTCAACCAGGACTCCACAATAAATCTATATATAAGGCCCTTGAAATAAAAATGAAAACTATGACTGATAAAGATAAACATTGCATCCTTTGTATCGATGAGATGGCAATAAAATCAAACTTGTTTTTTGATTTAAGTAATGACATAATTGTTGGCTTTGAAGATACAGCCTATGGTGAACGAGGACCACGATTATGCAAAAATGTTTTGGTAATCATGGCGAGGGGTCTGTACTCATCATGGAAACAGCCAATTGCTTATTTTTTTGTAGGCACTCAACTAAAGGGTGCTAAACTTCGTTTAATTTTAGAAGATTGTATTTTAAAGTTGAGGAATATTGATTTAAAAGTGGAAGGCATAGCAAGTGATATGGGCTCAAATTTTATTGATTTGACCAAGTGTCTAGAAATTACACCTGAAAATACAGAGTTCCAATTAGGAGGTGAGAATATGTTTTATATTTTTGACCCGTGTCATTTAATTAAGGCCACTCGCAATAATTTAAAGCAGCACACCTTTTGCTTTCAGGGTAGAACAACGTCTTGGTCGTTTATTGAAATTTTCTATAATTCCGATAAAAAGCAGTTTTACAGGTGTGCACCTAAACTCACTAATTCTCACCTTAATCCCACAAGTTTTGAAAAAATGAGAGTGAGTTATGCCGCTCAACTTTTGAGTCACTCAGTTGCCAGTGGTATGAATACACACATGAGTTTGGGTGCACTTCCAAATGCAGCTTTTGCAACCATTGAAATTGTAGAAAAATTCAATAATCTGTTTGATATCTTGAACTCCTTATCATTAAATAATTCTTACAAATTTAAGAATGTATTTGACGGATCTGATTCTCAATTAGAATTTTTAAACGAAGCTTTGGATTTCTTGTCAGATTTAAAGGTATTAAACAAAAATGGTCAAGATATTTCCAAGAGATTAAAGTTTATTAAATGTTGGTCTATCACAATAAGAAGTCTTCTCAATTTATGGCAAAAGCTTTTAAACTGTGGGTATAAATATCTTAAAACCAGAAGACTAAATACTGATTGTTTAGAAAATTTCTTTGGAAGCGTAAGGCAGCAGGGAGGCAATTGCGTAAATCCCACACCAATACAGTTTCAAAGAGCCTTTAGAAAATTATTTGTGCAGAATTATTTCCACTCAAATCATATGAATTGTCGGGAGGACTTAGACGATGTTCTTATTAGTATAAAATTCATGGACATGGTAGAAATTATTAATAAGGAATCGGAAACATCAACTGCAGCAATTTCCTTGCCTGATTGCAATTACCGTAAAGAAACCATTCCAACACAGAATGCTTTCTATTATGTCTGTGGATATTTGATGAAAAGGTGTCTGGAAGTACATTCATGTGATATCTGCTATGCCTTTAGCAAAGAATGTACTAGTTTTGATATAGACAAACTTCTGACTCATTTTAAAGCTTTTGATGGAACCAAAGGTACTTTTGGTGGTTTATCATCACCACCAGAAAGGTGGGTTCATTTTATATATAGCCTTGAAAGTATTTTCAACTCGCAGTTTGAGAACATATGTACAGGCGAAAAAATTTCAAATTATCTCCTGAATATATTTGAAAAAGTACAATTTCTCCATCCCTGTTCAGATTTTCCCAAACTGTTTGTTTTAAAACTATTTATAAGATTAAAAATATTCGGCTTCTCAGAACCCTTAACACTTCCAACGCGTTTTGAAAATCTGGCGTGCGGTGCGATAAACCCCAAAACACTAAAGACACTAATACGTGTTAGATACTAATTAAAATATCTTAAGTCATTAGTTAGTAATTGTTCATTAGAGAAAAAATCGAAATAAAACTTGTTTTACCAAAAATACTAGATTAGAGTTGAACTTTCCTAGTACATGTATAAGGCTTATGCAGTGAATTGGGGCACGTTTTAAGCTATCACTTGACATAGGGATTTATCAAAATTTGATTTCAACTATACAGGGTGTCCCAATTGTTCAAATTAGTACTCATACAAATTACTGATTTTTGTATAAGGCTTAGCCAATGTTAGGAGATAGGTAGGTTAGGATCGTAGATATTTTGTGTGACAACTACTGACGACTACCTTTTGACAATCCTCCCCCCTGCTAAGCCCTTCTGGCACTTTGTAAAGACTTGTTATAAAGGATTCAAGTCAAAATTTAAATTTTGTACATTGACATGCAAAAAGACGAATAACTCAAAAGAATCAAATATAAAATAAATTTAAAAGCATCCCTTGCCAGTAGACCCCCTGGGAATCTTTCCCCACAACCGTTGTTCTTCAAAGCATTTGATTAATCACGTTTCGGCCTCCTAAGGGAGAAAGTAAGCCGAAGTTTTGTTTTAATTTAATTTAAACTTTTGAGTTAATTTTGTAGTCCCCATATACAGGGTGACTCTTAGAATCAAGTGGAACTCCTATACGTCTATAGGGTGTTCTAAATTTCTTGCCCAAGACAAATTTATTGCCCACTAACCTTGTGTTGTATCTAATTCAGCCTGCTGCTGACAGACGTTCTGTGGTGGCTGCTATCTACAATTTCCCTTGGATAGCGGGGAAGGCTTTGGTGGGCCCACCTTCGTTCCCCCCGGACTGACAGTTATATTATATATTCATAATTGTCATCTTTTCAAAGTCAACAGCTTTTACTGTTATTTACATTTTTCAAACCATTTTCATTTTTAGATTTGTTCGTTCTTGACAACGAGGGCAGATTTGTTCCTCGAAACGTGGACGGTTTTTCAAGTTTCCTTTAGGGTTTTCAGCTTCGTTAGGGTCACTAAACTAGCACTTGTGCTGTTTACACCCTGGAGCCCGAGTAAGCGGCGCTAAGTGGACAGAATAGGCAAACATTTGTAAGGCTTACCTTGATAGTCCTAATGGTTCAGGCGATGAAGATGCTAGTGTAATATCCTTTGTAACTTAACTTATTTCAGGATTGTAGGACTACACCTTCATTAAGTTATTTTCCTAATTTGTTACCTTATCTTTATATTATGAAACCTATATATCTCTTCAGGAAGCAACCCTTTGCTTACCGTGGCTGGTTTATTATTTATTAAATATAAACTGTAGGTTAATTTTGGTGATATAGCCATCTACGATATCGATTTTTTTTTTAAGAAAAGGAATAAAGTATGTTTAGCACTGCATTGCGTTATTTTGTAAAACTAGCATCTAGATTGTAAGTGTTCTTTTTAGACAAAATGGTGAAGGCACATTGATTTGTTATTTGATGTAGCTTCTTATGCTCATAGCATTTATTTTTGTATGGTTTATTAGTAGGGTTGTGTAATGGTGAATGGTTGCCTCTAGAAATTGGTAATCTTTATATCTAAAGCTAGTATTGTTTATATGATAGCAACGTCTCATTTATTTTAAGTATTACTATCGTCGTCAGATATGGCTTATTAGTATATGTATATTTATATAATAATAAATATAAAGCACAGCGACCTTTAACTATAAATAATTAAAAGCATTGGCATTGCGTGGTCAGTATTGAGTCCTAGAGTCTGGTAAGTCAACCGTGGGAAGACAGTTTAAATTTTATCCCTTTATATATTTTACAGAGTATATTCATTTGTCAACACTCTAATGGAGTACCGAGACGGAGGAAGATCAAACAAGGGAGGTTGCTAATGTTTGTCCATGAGTCAGTAAAAGTTTTTTTTTTCTAGCCATGACTTATAGAGGAAATAGTTAGTCATGCCTCCCTGGGATGGCTTAGTCCTGCCTTTATGTGATAATTTCTTATTTTTGGTTGTACACGTATGTCAAAATTTGTTTATTAAATATTGAAATTAAACATTGTTTGTTGCATTTCCGCCTGAAATTTACTTTCAATAACCTTTGATTAATAAACATTGTTAGACTACTGAAAATTGTTGTCTTTTATTTAAATTAATAATTTAACACCATGGTCTTCATAAGAGTGGGGGTGAGCTTTAGAATCTCTTAAGACAACTCAGGTAAGTAAGTATACTGACTTACAACTCCACAGCCTACCGATAATAGTTACAGAATTAATAAAAGCAAGTTTTAATAATCCTCGTCGTTTCAAAGGTTCAAAAAATTTACGCAATACTTTTGTGGATATAACTTATCGTAGTTTAAAGAAATGGAGTACTATTAATAATAAGAAGTTGCTGAAACTACTATAATAAGAAATGTCTATTTGAGAACCGCTGAAAACGTCCAATAAATATTTTTCTACTACCTATCAAAAACCTCTACTACTAAACTTCCAAACCAGACGATGTAAATGCTTTATTTGGGTTGATTTGATAAATGAAATACAGGGGTTTATTTTTGTCTCAACGCGCCCTTACTAAAGGAGACTAATTATTTAAATAAAATCCCAAGAAACTATTGAGATTCCTTTAACAATACATCATAGAAGAAATTAATATAGTAATATATATTTTTATGATGCGAGCTTTCCAAAATTATTATCGACAGAAGTGACAGGAAGTAGGAAAAACCGCTAATTATAGAAAAGCTTTAATTTTTACTGGGTCTGATTCAAATTTGAAACTGACAATTTTTCACTTCAAGTTTCTTATAGTGTAGTCGCAGAGTCGCTTCCGTTCGGGCCACTTCATGGTTTGAGCAGTTAAATATGAAGTCCAACTGTCATCGGCTCTGCCGGAATCGGTCCCTTGAACATCAAAGGTGCCGACGCTTTATGTCGCTACTCGTTGGTTTGTTATACTCTGTAATCATAGATAAATATATATAGGGGGATAGAATGCCCACTTCCATACAATAGAATAAGTTCGTATTCTTGCGACATCTATCATCGTGGGGCTAAGTACAATCGTTTGCAGCAAAAAGGAATCTACGTTTTTGACATAAATCAATACTTCGTTCTTTATCTACAAGATGGCGCTGATGTACTGTTTTGGCGCGAATATTTGAATTTCTTAAAAATCACAAATAGCTTGATTTAACAGCTATACAACAGCCTCGGCAATTATCGAATTCCACAGAAATTATACAAGGTGATGATTTTTCTGTTATAATACAATATTGTCTAAGCTCTTTGAAATAAGTAGGTTACCAAATAATTACATTTAATTTTATAAAGGTAGTCTCGAAAATCGCTAAACATTTAACTTTTTTTTTAATGACACTTCTGGTATTTTATTACCTTTGTGGAATTCCCTTCGAAAAAAAACTTAGTCAGTCATATTCCAAAATTCAGTTGAAATTAAAGGGAATTAAATATGGAGGAAAATTTATGAAATATGTAATACAATATATCGGATCTTCAAATAAAAGAATGTTTGATTTTCAACATACTTTTGAGACACCCTGTATAAAATAAAAATGTGTCAAAATAAGTAACTTAGGTCTTATGTTACATATCCACCTAAAATGTTATTAATTATTTCAAGCAGCTTGAACTATTACATTGTAATATGTTGAAATCCTCATCCTGTATAATAGCAGTGAAATTCGATAGCGCATGAGACCACTGCGCTGGTTTGCTGTTTTCTGCACTGAAAATCCATTTGATCTAGTTGAAACCTGATAATAACAAATTGTCAGTGTCTTCTTGCATTTTCTTGAAATTAGGTCGAGACACAATCGTATCAAATTTTCATTAGCTATATTTTTTTTTATAAAAAAAGCTACTAATTTTTTTTAAGGAAGATTCAAGTAATAGATCAGACACTTTTAATTTATTTAATTTACTGTTCATAATGGTCTAAGTGAAAAATAGTAGTAAATTATTACAAGGAAAATACAGAGGCTATTTATTTGCGTTGCTAAAACTTGCGTTATGAAGATAGTAAAGATCTATTTCTTTCAAGAAATCGTTATCTAGTAATATTCTCAAAAAGTGTCTGCAATGTGAAAAAGTGCAAATAGAAAGCAAAGCCATCGTTTAGCAAGGCAAACGAACAAAGTCATAAATATTTGCTAAACAAAAGACTACTTCCTTGAATTTAGCGGCAGATCTACTGAATTTTTGATAATAATACTCTTGGTTGTTTCACCGCTAAATAAAATAAAGCAGGTACAGTGAAACAAACATTTTTTAGAAGCACTAGTTGTAGTACCTGCCCAAAAACAATATGTCCATCACCAAAATTATAATTTGAACTATATTAATATTGAACTAATTGTGTGGAATTAAGAAATCCACAAGATATACCTATAACAAGACATCCATGAACAGTGATATTTTAAATGAATGTGCAATATCGACTAAGCGAGATTGTTATTTTATTTATTTATTTCAATAATAGATCCATACATGTTCGCACTTAATAATGTACAATTTTACTCGATAAGAGTGTAGACCATGTCATAATATAAAAATGAAAATTTACCTATAACTAATACCTATTTAACATGAATTGCAACATAAAATGAAACAAGGATAGTAAAACAAACATAGGTACTTACTTAAGATAATAAAATCTAAAAAGGGGCTTTTTATTTTTATTTTATATCACAGCAACTCTTGAAAGTCATTATCTTCTAGGAACTCACTGATAGTAGGTATAATAGCATTTTTTAATGAGAATTTTTTAAAACATACTTTCATCTTTTTGGTATTTTTAAAAGTTTCATGTAGGCGGTTCCATATTTTAATAACCATATTATGTGTACAGTTCCTATTTATATATGTGAAATTGGGTCTTTCAGGAATAGGAAAGTTTTTATGTCTAGTGTTGTGCTCATGATCACACTGCAACTGCTCAAAGAAAGAAGATAAGTTATTTTTAATAAACAGCTCATAAATATATAAGCTATAGTGTCAATATATTGTTTGTAATAAAAGTTTCTCTACATGTTTCGAATGGTTTTATTTCGAAAATAGACCTAAGACACTTTTCTTGAAGAATAAAAATTCTACTGTTTATTACACTATTTCTCCAAAACACTATGCCATACCTGAGCCTGGACTGCACGAAAGCATGATATGATGATAGCGCAGCACTAATGCCAACATTATTTCTTATAAGTTAATGCGAAGCAAAATCTTGAAATACTCAGAGCCATGTACTCGATCAACATGCTCTTTCCAATCCAATCTCCTGTCAACAGTCACTCCCAGGAAGGGTAAGGTTTCCACCGATTCAACTAGATTATTATTATGAGTGGTTGGTGCACTTATAAGATTTTGTGACCCAAATAACAACAATTTAGTTTTGGACATGTTAAGCAATGGATTGTTTTTAGATAACCAGTCACTTAGGTCCACCAAGGTCCCCCTTACCTCTCCAACACACTCCTCAACATTATTCGAACTGTAGATTACGTTTGTATCATCAGCAAACAGTATTATTTTATTAGTAGTGATGTTTACAATTTCATTAGTGTGCAGGAGATAGAGCAGAGGACCTAGAATTGACCCTTGTGGTACACCCTGTATAATGTTTTTTTGGTTCGAGAGTACCACTTTGCTTATAGATAGCTAAAGCTAAAACCTTATCCTCCAAGGTATACTGCCTTCCCCTGGGTTTTCTAGAGCTATTTTCCACTTGGCTTTCACAACATCTGGGATTTAGAGAACTTCTGAGCTTGCGTCAACTTTCTCTTTAATGAAAATCGAGTTTTCCTTGAAGATAAGGCTCGTTTCTCTAATTGCCGAGCTCTTTCAAAGAGATGTTTTGCCTTAGGTGTTAAATCTTTTACTTGAGAAACATTTACTTCAGACAAAAGACTGGATCACTCTAAAAAAAAATATGGTAAGTTTCAGAACACCCGTAAATCATTATGTCTTATACAGGGTGCTCTTCTAAGAATGAACAGTAAGCCTGTAGGGCAAATTAAGAAACATGCCTGTTTTATAAAATTTATGACAAACCTGTACTGTGCAATCTTAGCTGAATCCAAGCCAGATACATATGAAAAGTTCATATATGAAGATATGTTCGTAAGAGCTTAATTTTTTTTTAAATAAATATTGTTCTTTTTTGATATTCTCCAAAAGTACTTTTGGGATATTAAGTACATAGTTTCAGTTTTAGTATGTGTATAAATAGGATACAAATCCACATAATTATGTCAGTAGAAAACAGTGGTATAGTGGTAAGTATGCCACAGACATTTTTCCATGTGGATATTTTCCACAGTCTGGTCAATTGTACAAAAATGGTCTCTTGCGTATTTCCCTTCAAACTCTTGATTAAAGCAATTACATTATAATTGAATCTTATTAACATTGACAATGATAATTTTTATATGGACTTTTCTTCATACAAACACCTTCAAATATTAGCATGCCATTAAGGAACAGTGTGTAAAAATTATATTTTTTAAATTCTTACGATTAAGTACATAATTACAATCAAACCACTTACATTACAACATTACTAATCTTTATCGCCAATTCTGATTGCATTCGTTTCGTTGTTATTGTTATGTTGTTAATTCAAAATTGACGTAAGACATTGATGTTTTTGACTTTGACTACTTTGACATGACACACGACTAGCGCGCCCTCAAACGGCCTGGGGCATATTAAATTAGTTGCTCAGAACGTTCGATAAACAGTTCGCAGGCCATGCTCAGAACGTTCGATAAACAGTTCGCAGGCCATGCAAATAATTATTTATATTTACGTTCCAGTCTGTCACAATCTTGACTCATAACCCCATTTACATTGTCAATTCAGTTCATAAGTGTCTAATTCACTTCCGGTCCAGCCGTCGAAGGACGAACACGTTGGAAACGGATTACAGAATTCGGCACGGGAAGTGGAAGCTGTTTGCTTAGATAACGTGTTCCAATCCTTCGGGGGGTGTCTGGAAAGTCGTGCCGACTGGACAGTGTAAGGGGTGGGTCGTGTAGTGTGGGGTGATTCCTACTAGGACTTCAGGGAATTTCCGTGCGTGGTAGCGTGGCCTGAGGGCGGTCGGGGGTGTTCCCTACGGGGATTTGAAGTCTCTGACAGAAAGTGGTTATACCTACAGTGTGCGAAGCCTCCTTGCATAGGAACTCAGTTGTGCATTTCATTAGCTTATAGTTGTATAAAGCTCGGGAATCACCAGGGGCACAGGCCCGTCTTTCTGGTCTTTCCCACCGAATACAAGGCCCTTCAAACTGGACTAACGTGTAACGGATGTAGAAGGGTAGCTCTACCGCTCCCTAAGCGCCAGGCGAAGGGTGTGCTGGCAAATTGCCTCGTAGCAGCGCCATTCAACCCTCTGTAAAGAGGGTCTAGCATCATCATCATCAAGTGTCTAATTTCGGTTGAGTTTCTATCTCTTTCTGTACTACGCTCAAAAAGAGTCGGAAACATGTTCCTTGCCGCTTATACATGCGGGATTTTCAAATGCTAGTATAATACTTTCAATTATTTTGCTTGTTAATTTCGTGAAAATTATTAAAGTTTTATTAGCTAAGGGTCCGGTTAACATATTCCTACCAATATAATACCTCAGTCGCTTTATTTTGTTAGCTTCTTGCTAAAAAAATGCAAAAAACGCGAAACTTCCATATAACCTTTAAGAAAATTTGCTCCAAAATGGCGGCCCTGGTCTATTGTCGTCACTGTCCTGTATAAAGCCACTGTACTATGTATTAATTACCAGAAGTTCACTAAACAATCACTTTGAAAACAGGTGGATTGGAAGAGGAGGTCCTATTCCATGTCCTCCTCGTTCTCCGGACTTAACTGTTCCAGACTTTTTCTAATGCGGATATGTAAAAGAACAATGCTTTAATCCGCCACCACAAGCGTTAGAGCGAGCAATATCCCCAACGTGATAGATAGATAGATAGATAGATAGATAGATAGATAGATATTTATTGGTAATAATACACACAGTGCGTCTACAAGTCAGTAGGTGGAAAATATAAAATGATAAATCCAAAAATTTAAATATATTAGAATCTAAAGTCTAGACATATTAAAAACCAAATTTCTGTGCGAAAAGAATTTCGCATAATACATATTAAAAAAAAACTTATTAAAAGACATAAAATAAATACCAAGTATATAATAATTGGACAGTCATGGTCTAAAATCATATGTACAACAACAATACAATACACTTATCATAAAACGACTAAACACGTCATTAAAGATACATAACATTGAAATATCACAATTACTATTATACAATTAAGTTAATAAAATCGCTATTGAGATATTCCTCGAGAGAGTAAATAGATTTTTTATTATGATTAAGAAGTTTCTCTCTGGTAATTCCCTGATGCTCAAAGGTAGGTCATTAAAAAATGATGCAGCATAATAGGCAGATCCCCTACGTCTCCTTGCAAGTCTATGAAAGGGCTGCACAATATTATATAGTGTTGTTACGAGTAGGATAGCCATGCATGTCGCTATGTTTAATATATTTACTGATACTCTTGGCAAGGTAGGATAAACATTGAAAGATGAAAATACAAGGGAGGGTAAGTACCGGCAGGTCCAAAAAACAATGGCGACAACAGCCGCGATATTCCAACCCCATCATCACCACCCACACATCTACGTTGTAGTTTAAATATTTTAAGCATTTGTGCTGAGTGGCCCCAAGCCAATATCGCATAAGACATAGCAGAGCAGAAATAGCCATGATATGCTGACATAAGTGTGTTTCTAGAGACACTTTTTGTCAGGTTTCTTATCAGATAAATAGTTTTAGAGAGCCTAGCTACCTGTTGGGTGACATGCTCTACCCATGTCAGGTTGTGAAGTCCTGAGAGAAAAGTTCATGTTCTGTGTTTTGGTATTATTCAGACTCAGTTTGATTGAAACCAAGTTTTTATGTGTAGTTGCATTTCTGAGGCAATATCTGTTATGGGTTCAGAGGGACGATACTGATGCAGGCTGGTTGTATCATCTGCAAATAGAACTAGCTTTGGGTTATCAGCACAATTTGGCAGGTCATTAATGTATATTAGAAATAGTACGAGGCCTTGGACAGAACCTTGCGGAACCTTGTGTTTGATGGTTTGTTTTTGTGAGACTCCTCCACCGCAACTGACATATTGCAGTCGATTAGATAGATATGAATCAACAAAGGCTATAGTTCCAGGGTTAAATTTATAGTATGTAAGCTTATGTAGTAAAATCTCAAATGAGACACAATCAAAAGCCTTTGTTAAGTCGAAAAACGAGGCATAGGTGTCCAACCCCTCATCCAAACCTTCAGTGACATATTCAGTCAGCCCATTTATGGCTAGTGTGGTGGAGCGTTTATTTCTAAAACCAAATTGATATTGTGTGGAAATGCCTTTGTTTTTATAGATTGTCACAACTTTAGCGATTCTTAATGCCGAAGGAAATGAATTAAGGGATATGCATTGGTTGAACAGGTTGGTCAATGGATATACAATAATGTTTTTGAGACTTTTAACAAGTTTTGTGTTCATATTGTAACAGTCTTTGCTATTGGAATTCTTCAAACATCCTATCTTATCTCGCACCATATTGAATGTAACCTGTTCAAAGCTAAAAACTTCCTTGTTAAAATTTCCCGGTAAGAGTCAAAGGTTTGATTAAGGCAGGAAGTTTGGTGATTACCTCTTCAGCCACATGAACAAGTTATTAAACAGTGCTGCATTTAAGTTGCCGGGCAGGCATGTTGGTTTTTGTTTTTTTTTTAGTTTTTATTATTCCCCACATTGCGCATTGTTTGTTGGAGGCCCCACTTATATATCTGTCATGGGCGCTTTTTTGGACCTGGACAGTTCCAACCTATACCGACTTCTATAATCACAAACTAGATGTTTTGGGATTAAAACAGGGTTTTGTTTGTTAATCGTAGTGAGCATATGAAGCCGCTCCCTTATATCTCTCAGATTGTCATTAAACCAATTCACCCGCCTAGGACACTGATTGATCATCTTAGACTCAAGTGGAAAGCTCGTTTCAACGGCATCAGTTATAATATTTATGAAAGTTTCACATTTTTTATCCACACTCCCCACAGCCCCAGCAATAAAGCTCCAATCAGCTGACTCAACAGTATTGTACCGCCTAAACAGACCTTGTTCGGTTATTGGCCTGTATAGTTCACTCTAGTGCTGGTGCCGGTAGAAGGTGCTGATGCATCATAGCTAAAGATAACACCCAGGTGATCAGATAGTGCATACATATTATGTGGTTCAAATGAATATTTCCCTGATAGGATACCAGCAAACACATTATCCAGGCATGCATGATAGAAAACATTCCAGAAGAATATTTACCATTTTAATAGGTTTGTAACTAACGTGGAAGAATGCATTACAGTCGGTGGAAGACGCAACATCTGCAGTAGTGATTTTATTGATAAGTGTAGTTTTTGGTTTATTATCAATGTTTATATAAATTTAATTAGTTATTAATCTTTATCGAGATACAGTATGTTTTTTGGAGCTCGATAAATCTGCTATTTTAAAAAATCACTATAACTTGTATTAAATTTTTGAAAAAGGGGAAGGAACAAGCCTTAAGAATTTGGGAAAATATACAGGATGCCTCATTTAAAATAACAGAGTTGTCCTATATCTAAAATTCGGCCATTTTGTTTTCGAAGCTACCGGTTGTCAAAATAGCTATTTTTATGTTGGAGTTATTTAAGATCAAAATGTGTCAAAATATGAATAACCACCCTGCATAACTTATGTCCATGATAGATGATAGATATTAGAAGCCACAACCTCGTGGATTGTATTTAACCAAGGATGAGCTACTTGCCGAACGTCGAGTGGTTCAACCTGCACTGTACCGAGATTCCGAGCCTCGCGGACTGTGATAATCTCGCTAACCACATCTGTGTCGGTCTCTGTCTATGCGTTATCAATAAGAGCTTTAAGAACAAATTTGAGAGCGCCCTCGCCTGTTGGGACAGTAATCTAGACAATCCACATTCTAAATACCTATATAAAGAAACAACTACTTCTTTTCCCAACGTGAAATGAACGCATTGGAGAACCTCGTCCTCTATTACCACCCTCTCGGTTATCCCAACAACTTTTTCATTGCTCTTCTGTTCCAATTTCTCGTCAAGAAAGTCAGAACTTTTTTTTATTACAGAATTTTCATTCTTATCAATGTCTACCTGCAGTAATGTGTAACTAAGATCAAATCAGACTTACTACTGGATGCAGATTGCAGAGTGTAGATGGTTTAAACAAAGCGGATTAAAATAATTCGTTGTCTACCTGAAACAGGGATCAAACTTAACTGAATGTCTGATTGTGCTAATGCATTTTTAGTAATCCTGTCTTTGCGTTATAATTTCTACCAATACTTGCATACACAAAGATATTGATTCATTAATTTAAATTATTATGTGTTGGCGTGGGGCAGGGTAAACGCGGACGAAGCGAATAGAAATGTCTGGCATTACCCAACTGAAGTGGAGACGAAGACCGTATATTATGGTCATAGGGAAGTGTTGAAATGAAACATCAATTCACTTTTACAATTTATTTTAGACAAAGACGAAATAGGTAGGTATTATATCACATTTAGGTACAATTAAATTATAATCGGTATGTTTACACAGATATACAATATTTCTATTTCAATTGACATATAGTGTAATTAAAAACTATTTTAAAAGTAAAAAATATTGAACAAAAACTGAAAGGTTAAATATATCTAAGTTTATTTTCAACACGTTTTAAAACATATCTAGAGCATATAGAGCCAGTTTCTGTTATTGTATCATGAATATTTTTATTTATAGCCCATAGCAATGCAAGCTTGGAGACATTTTATATAACGGAAAATTCATAGTAAGTAAGTATTTTTTGAACCTCTCACGACTTGCTGTTATTAGGAATAGGTTAAGTAAATGTTTTATAACCACTGAAATTTCTAATAATTTTTCTTTCAATATCTGTTAGAGGAGGTGTTAAAAGTAGTATTAGATAATTTTTGTAATATCGTTTGATATATTTAAAACCTAAATGTCTTCCCTAGATGATTTTTATTTCATCTGCAGTTTCTCTTCATTTGCTCTTTAGAAATTAACAAAATAATAAATCGGTAATTGTGCCATAAATGTGAAACTATAATATAAGTTACTAGTTATCTCATATGAGACTGATCCATTTTACATGTAATTATCTGCTTGTTTTTTTTTGTAATCATGGGTTACTGAATTAAATGTATAATGAACTATTAATATAATGCAGGTTTAAAAAATATCTGATAATTTGGTGTTGTCTGCAACACTTGGATGACTATTTCCAAATGTATTAATATATAATGTATGTACTTATGTATGTACTAAATATATAATGTATGTACTTATAAATTATAATACTTTTTAACTTTACATTTTTAGAAGTCATTTATGAGAGGTTATAGGGTAAATGTTTTTATCGGGACTTTACCGATATTGTGGTTTTTTCGCATGCTTAGTGGGTTACGAATATTATAATGCGCTATCTCTGGCGGTCGGATCAAATGATCGAGATATTCCTCTTTAAACTGTTGTTTTTGGGCCTCCGATATAAATTTCTCATTCATTAATAATTGCTTTATATTAAATACGGACATAGGCAGGTTTAAACTAATTTTCATGAAACATAAATTTTTACTAAAGAAAACTATTCCAGAATGCATATGAAAACACAGATTTCGACCGAAATCGTCACTATCAAAATCCATCTGACAAAAGATGGTTCCTTCCATTCATAACCGATTGATTGATGATGGTGCAATATATTTCCGAACAATATGATATCCTGATACCTTGGGATATTTATTCAGTTAATTTTAAATTCGTGACTCTCCAATGATTCTTCTAGTCTTACTTTACGAATGTCTTCGTTTATTTATCATCTTCGAGCAGTCGACAAGCAAAAGCCATCCATAACTGATGCTAAGCTCGAACCGACGAAAATTAATAGTTTTGTGCATGAGGATTGTATCTCACATTGTGATATCAAAGTCAATCCACAACACCAATACCTACATGAATATCAAAAAATCAAACCTTAAAAGTAACATAACCTGCAGCAGGAAATGCCCGTTTTGATCAGACGCAATATAATAAAGACAGAATCTAATAATAATAAGGTGTTTGAAGATTCCTTTGAGATTCAAAAGCAAATTAATAGCCTATCGCTCAGTGTGAAAAAACGGAAAATGCAACATTTAAGGAGAGATTTACCACCAATATGGGAAAAACAATCACCCAGTCAAGGAACACACCACTGGAGTTAGGGATGCCATTGATCTACACGAGGCTGAGGAGAGCAAACACATTGCATAGCGCATTAGCATGGCTCACCCGAGGACACTGAACTCCAACATTACCATCAACTCTGCACCAGGTTGCGTCAGGCAAGTTATAGTCCCCCATCAGGATTAACTGAGCATCACCATTTTCATCAGCCAAAGCAACTGCACTCTCTGCATGGTGTAGATATTTTTCCAAGGGTGAAAGAGGGGGCAGATAAACTGCACCGAAAATAATCCTTGACAAACCGCACCCGACCATAACAAATATTTGTTCAACATATAGATCTGAGGTTTTTACTTACTGCAATCAAGACACCCCCGCCAATCGATTCCGAGCTGTTAAAGTTGCAGCGGTCAGTTCGAAAAATGTTATAGCCAGAAAACAATAGCTCAGTATCACAAATGTCACTATGGAGCCATGTCTCCAGCAACACAATGTTGTAGGGAAAATAAATTTACTAATATAATTATTTTAAAAAATAGCTGGTTATACATCACATGATGTAGGATTGCTCTGAGATAATGGATTCGGCCGATATGCTTTCATATGCGTTTTTATAACAAAAAATTCAGTCAAAATTAATTTATTTCATGTATACATAAAAGCTGCAGATATCTCGAAATTGATCGCCAAATATGTCATGCATTTTTATAATTTACAGAAGTACCAACCATCATTAAAATCGGGTATATGCCCGTAAAGCATCCAAGTCCGAGGTTATTAGCCCAGTATATGGGTAGCCTGAGAGGGTCCCAGCTTGTATTAATTGGGGTAAAATATTTTTCTTTTTAAGATCATTTGGTATGGTAACGGAGCCTGGATCTAAGTTTGCGACCTCCAAGCCCCGGGTAGAACTTTTGATAGGCGAAAAACCTCGAAATTTTGGCATGTTTTCAGTTTTTTTGCTTATTACTCAAAAGCTACACGTCCTAGAGAAAATTTATTTGACTCTTGCCATAGTTAATGTAGACACAATTTACCACAAAATGCACTGGCCAAACTTTTATACTGTCTTAATCCCTTTCCGCAAGTCTTTGAAGTTCGATGAAATTTTCCAAAAAATCTTAAGATGCAGGTGTTTGCTCATTTTGACTTCTATATAATCGTTTATAGTGCCTATTCTATTTTTCTATGATTAATAACCATTACTTATGTTGTACAAGTTGTACAGTTTTGAGGTTTTTAGGACAAGGTTGACAAAAAGTAGTTTTATTCAAGAGAAGTCATTGACATGAAGAATGATATAGGTATATAAGTATTAATATCTACAACAATAATAAGCTTTTGTATTTTCTTCTTCCTCTTCTAGTCCTTCCTTGTTCTTCACATCTCCTGCTTCAGTGACATCCTCGTCAACGTCCTCCTCGATTTCAGTGGGAACAAGAAGTGCCTGAATAATTTCTACAAACTGTGGGCCACATCAGACCAGATTTTCCACAGGTACACGTGCACCATTTCTTGCAGCTGCAGAATACCAGTTGAAGCAATGTCTGGGGTGCCAGTTAATTTTTCATTTGAATGGGGGTGAGACCAAGGTTGTTTTGTTTCCACCCCCATTTTAGGGAGTCTAAGCTGTCCCCCAGCCAGCACTGGAGTTCATAAAATTTCCTAATCTGTGATGGTCAGCTGCCATTGTGAAGTAGCAACACACTAGGTAAACTGAACCTGGCCTTTGTGAACACCTTAATGAAGAGGTAATACTTTAAGTCATCAATTCCTTGAACTATTGTGGCTCCACCGCCATACGGGGCCATGAGTACCTTCTCCCCCACTTTGCTGAGTTGGGGTGCGGAGGCAGTAGATTCGTAGAACAAAGAAGCCGCTTCTTTCAGGGCAGGGTTTTTTCAATAAGGGCACACAGCTTTGTTTTGCCTTGGCCAAACGGAGACGACGTTGTGTCACAACTAGAGAATGCATGAGCAAAAAGAAAGTAATTCGGATCATACTGATACGATGCGGTAGAGAAATATGTATCAGGTTTGCCACTCCTTTCTGGTTTGAGTAGATATATATTCTTTTTGTTGGAATTGGGAAGCCCTGACAGCACAACGAGTACATCAACATCCTCACTTACACTACAGCAACAGTATCAAAACTAGTACATCGGCGTGTTCTGTTGCCTCTAACACTTGCATTGAGCCTTTTTCGAAACAGGTTTTAAACATTTGAATTAGATTAGACGGCTCTTGTTAGATTAGATTCATTCCCCAAGAACTTCTGTTGGGAAACAGCAGGGAGTGTTCTCTCATCGAACATGGTATCGACTGACGTATTTATTTTGGAACGGCGAACTCTTTCTGAGCTTTTCGTACCTCGCTGTTTCGGATCACTTGGGTAGTCATCAAATATGACTAGTACTTGTGATGCATATTGTCTCTCGACATACGTGAAGGATAAATTTTATATCGCGGAAAATGTAATCGAGTGGTAAATTTGACTAAAATAAAATGTCATAAAAGAGCAAATGATCATACGGTCGAAATTCGTTTCACATCATAAGATAACCAGGCGTAGCTTACGGGATCGTGCCTTACGGGCTATGGACTATGTGAAGCTGAAGGTAGTCGTTACCTGTGATATTAGTGCTATTAACAGGGTAGCAGTGAATAGCAGTGTTTCATTTCTTCTTTTCAACCTTCAAAAAACTGTGCGAAAGGATTAAGATGATGAAAACGAGACAGCCTCGGTCTCACCCCAATTAAGTTCAAAAACGAACCGGCACCCTAGCCATTGCTTCAACTGCAAGAAAGGGTGCACTAGTGCGTGCACCTGCGGAAAATTTGGTCTGATGTGTATTACAGTCTCTAAAAATTGGTCGAGCACTTCTTGCTCCATTGAAGACTAGAAGAGCAAGAACAAAATACAGCAGCTGAGGAGATGG
The DNA here is from genome assembly GCA_016904865.1 of Pissodes strobi. NCBI lineage: Eukaryota > Metazoa > Arthropoda > Insecta > Coleoptera > Curculionidae > Pissodes > Pissodes strobi. The sequence continues at coordinate 76,457 of JAEQML010037381.1, read as the reverse complement.
AAGTCGAATTTTCGTAGGTTGAGGAGCCTCAACCTGGTCCTTAAAAACGAATGAGAGTATTGTGAATTACTTAGAAGTATGCATACTCCTTTATTATTATTGTAGATATTAGTACTTATATACCTATATTATTCTAATCACTTCTCTTGTTAATAAAACTACTTTTTTCCATATTTTGTCCCGAAAACCACAAAACTATATTTTTACGTACCTATTATACAAATAGCAACTTGTACAACATAAATTAATAATAAAAAAAATAGAATAGGCACCCGCACCATAAACGATCATATCGGAGTCAAAATGAGCGAAAACCTGCGATTTTAGATTTTTTTCAAACTTCAAAAACCTGTAGGAATGGATTAAGACGGTATAAAGTTAAGTTTGGGGGCCAGTGCTTTTTGTAGGGAATTTTGTCTACATTAACTTTGGTAAGAGGGAAAATTTCTTTAGGGCGTTACGTTTTTTGTGTAATAAGAGCAAAAAACTGAAAATGGCTACAATTTCGGGGTTTTTCGGCTATCAAAAGTTCTCCCCGAGGCTTTCGAGGTAGCAAACTTAGTTTCAGGCTCCTCTTACCATACGAAATAATCCTAAAACGAAAAATATTTTACCCCCAATTATTGCAAGCTGTATCTATATATTGGGCTATATATAATAATATGCATATTTTTGTATGTATCTCAATTTGGAACTATTTTTATACACATTTTGACAAATACAATCGTCCGTTCAGAGCAATGCTTATAAAATAATAAATAAATATACATATTTCCATACCTCTAAACAAAAATTATACTCTACCACATGCTATGAAGTAACGGGCACAGTAGCACATAGCTACTATATGAACTACAAAATAAAGAAAGCAGTAGAATACCTTAATAAATACAATTATTTAGATTTCCTATAGCCATATATATATTTTTTATTATTCTAATTTTAAAAATATTCAAATATACTTCTATAACATTTTTGAATGTCCAGTTACAGTAAAGTTGCTCTGAGGCAACGCCGTGCTCTCGTTTTCTTCAAGTGTTGTACTCATATTAGGAGAGCAGATGACATCTCACATGTACTTAGGGCGTGTATATAACAATCATGAACATATTAATATAGAAATATTTTATTATATACGGCTCTGCCTGGATGTACTTCTAAATAAGCGAAATTTTCAGAACCTACCAATGATATCAAAATGATTTTTTTTTGGTGTTATTGGAGGTTTTTTTCTTATAAATTCCTAGGTGCTAAATGGCTATGCGCTAATTTAAAATTTATGGCTCAAATGGTCGCTATGTTTTGAAAAAAGGTTGAGTCATTTCTTCATACGATTGTTCAATACAAGCAATAGTAAGCAGGTAAAGGCCTTAATAAAGGTATATAGATATATAATATTTAATAGGCATAAATTTATAATATTTGATTGTAAAATAACACCCTGCATTTTTTATGTGAAACAGTATTTAAGAGATATGCAATTCGGTAATATTGATTTTAACGTCAAGAATTACTTTAATCAATCAATAAAATCACAAAAAAATAAAAACGGTTTATTGTTGCTATTTACAAAAGCTACATGAATTGGATAAGAATAGTACATATATGTGTTCCATCGAACATAAAAATGAAGCAGATCTGTGGTTGCATAATTTGTTTAAAGAGGAAAGAGCAAATCACAGCTTAGTACAGAACTAAGCTGTGGCTAAATAATGACGGCCGCTATATTCTTGAATATAACGGGGTTTTGATTTGTATTTGCTTATTTTTGATTGTGCGTTTTCTAGACTCTTTTTAATATTTCTGGTCATTTTTGTATGTCAGTAGCATAAAATTATATCTAAGTAAAAGCCCATAAAACATTCCTAAAATACTTTGGGAAATAAAATACGAACTAACTATAGTTACATTCCTTAACCAAAGCCTGATATGATAAAGACATCAATTGATAACGTTTTAAAGGATTGTCAGCATGTTTAAATTGAATATTTTACTACATAATTATATTTTCTATGTGGTTACAAATATAAATTGTTTCATTCTTATATGTCTGTAGTCGATTATAACTATTAGTATAGTCAATTTGTGCCGAAAATGGAGGTATTAAAGAAATTTGGAATAAAAAGTTAAAATTTGGTGAAGTTGAAGTTTAAATGGTGTTGAACATGATTCAGTCGAGTCCCGCGACGTCCCGGCTGGGGAAATGCCGCCATCTTGAATTTTAATCTGCCATATTTAACTTTCGTCGGCAGACTTTTTTTCTTTTCCATTTGGTTTCTGAATAATATTTTGTACACTGTTTTTTATTTAATATCTAAGGTAATACCTCTTTATTTTCCTGACAGTAAATTACTTAGAAATGGGAAATTTTTGGCGATTTATACAAATGTATACAAATCTTAAAAAAACAAAGGAAAAATCTAGAAATAAATACCTTATCATTCTAAGATATTATTAAATCTTTTTAATCTACCTATACTATATAATAAATATAGCATTTTGGCAACGCTGCTGGATTAAGAAGGAATTATAAAAGTTGCAGGGAAGTCCTTTACTAATCCAACGTTACAGCGAAAAGACAAGGTAGTCAATCTTGCTTCTCTATCTGCCACCATAAAGGTTGGGGAACGGTGGGCAAAGGTCAACCCACTTATTCTTTTTCACCGTATAATTTGTATGGTGAAAGATGACGGTCAATTATCAGGAATATTTGCGGTATGAGGTTGCACGAAGGCAACAAAGTGAACACATCAATATTATTTCCAAAATTTGTCCTCCCGGTGAAGTTCTCCCAGAGAATCCTTTCTACAAATTGGATGGAGGCGATCTCGTGCATCGAGTTCCGTGGCCAAGTATTGATACTGCAATGTAAAGTGAAGTATGCAAGAGATACCTATGTCAACTACGTCATGACAATCATATGAACTTATGGACTTATCAAAAGCACAGGAAGGTTGCAAAGCCGTAGTAGTTGGTAAAGACGCTGATTTTCTCGTCTTGATTATTGGGCTTTCACCTGTTGTAACCAGCATTTTTATGCTGATCCCGGTACCGCGAGCGCCAGGAAAAACACGTAAAATATTCCGAGGAAAAACTTTGGCATCAGACCTTGCCGACATCTGCGGGTAATACTTTTTCTTCATGCGATGACTGGACGTGATACAACATCAGCTTTGTTTGGAATAGGAAAGAATCGTGACTTTAAAATTTTAAACACAAAAGAAGAAAATCGAAAAAATTTTGCTGTTTTTGAAAAAGAAAATGTTGAGGAAGCTGGCGAAGAGCTTTTGGTAGAGTTATATGGGGGGTCTAGATCAGACGGTCTAAATAAATCTAGATTTAAAAAATACGTCTCATCAGTGGCAAAGCAGACCATACAAGGTAAGTTGGATCTAGCTATTCTGCCACCAACCACAGCGGCGGCTAAGTATAATTTCTATCGGGTTTAACACCAGGTTCAACAGTGGTGTGGTGTGGATCTTGACCCCAGTGATTGAGGCTTGTACATTCGTTGATGGTGTTTTGCAGCCAGTAGTGACTCTAATAAACGCAGCTTCTCCTCACCTACTGAAGCTTATATTTTGCACTTGCAAGGGGGACCGCAGTAATATGTGCGAGTGTCGCCGATCAGACCTCACTAGCAGCACGATGAGTGGAACCTGTGTAGGTGAAAACTGTTTTACCAAGGCTGAACCGATAGAAGAAATTGACGTCGATGAGGCAACTGAGGTTGACGACTTAAGGGAAGAAGGTCCAACAAACCCTAAATGCACTAGGTATATTTTTACAGTACCCTTTATATAAAATTAATACCTACTTCACTTACTATAGTTAAGTCCCGGCATCCGGAACAACATACAACCACCAGAATAGTAGAGATTAGGAGAGACCTTGAATAAGCGTAAGTTAATAATATAATTTGCGATGCTACAAGTTTTTGTTCGTGAGATTTGTTGAAGTTAATATGTTTCATGCAGGATCAAGAAAGTAGATGACATAGGTAATCGAAATCGTAAGCAGCATATCGAACGAGGAGTCAGATCCAGGAGCTTAAGTAAAAATAAATCATTTAAATTTTGTAATATAGCATAGTAAAAAAAAAATTCCGAAACCCTATTAATTTAAATTTCAATTTTAAATATTCTACTGTCAAGCAGTGGCGGTCGTCAGCTCTTATTTATTAGAAGGCATAATTTTCGTAAATTTAAATAAAATCAATATGTTTTACATTCATTCAATGCTGTCAATGTACTTGTTTATTTTTAATAAAACATTGGTGGGCGGGGGACGCCCTTCCACGCCTTCTTCTCCCCCTGGAGATGACGCCCATGACAAGAATATTCATTTAAGTAAAAAATGACAACTTTTAAAATTCCCAAGAGATAACTAAAACGAAAAATTTTAATTAGAACTCTAAAGAAAGCGATTAAATAACTGTTTACTGGAAACAAATATGGCGGTTTTTAAATTAACATGGCGGCGTTTCCCCATCCGGGATATCATGGGACTCGATGAATCCATGCTCAGAACTGTTTGAACTATTACTAAGCCAAGTTTCAACTTTTTATTCTGAATTTCTTTATTAAAACACAATTTGACTGTACCATATTGGAATGCCAAGGCGTGTACAAATACTAAAACCTTCTATTTACACAACACTAAAATATTTTTCGAGATTTAACCATAACATTTTTTTCAGATAATGCAGTCGTAACACTAACATAAAAATAATTTAATATATAGGCTGATTCACGATGGATGGAGCTTTAGAAATAAGGGTATCTGGAGGACGGCGTAAAATACCGTCGTCAAAATTTGGGGCTAACATACCTTACCTACTTCAGCTATCTGAAACTTTTAGCAATGTGGTTTTGCTGCTTGTACCTGAAATCATTAGTAATTCCCGACTTTTAAATGGAATAATCAGTAGGCGTCTCCTTTCTTTAGTTCTCACTAAATTTAGAATTTTCTAAATATTAGTTAATTTTGTATTAAATTTGCAAGAATATTGTCATTGGATAAAGCTACATTTTTCTCCAGTCTAAAATAGTGAGAAGGTGAGATTTTGATGATTGTTAGGTAACGTTCGAGGGCTCTTTATCATTTTGCCAAATCTTATTAGTTGTATTACAGAGTAGTTTTAAAACAAACTTTTATTACTAACATTAGTTAATAAAACTACATTTTTAAAATAGACACAATAACATGTATATTGATGCGCATTTAGAAAGCTACTGGAAGATGCTAGCGATCTGTGTACTATACTTACTCTTTCTATAGTAACTTGTCAGTATTCCAAATTATTTCCAAAGATTCATTAGAATTTTTGCTTGTTTCCATTTTTTCCAACTAGCAGTAAAAGCCCCTTTGACATCAATAATGCGATTTGTCAGACTAAATTGAGGCGATCAGAACCAAAGGGGTGTAAGTGACTGTTTGGCAGAAATCGAGGTATGTGCAGAATCATATTCCTAAAGCACAATTTTATTTGATGGCAAAGGGACGTATATGAATTACTAGGCTGACCAGAAATGTTTAGAGGCAAAAGAGTATATACAAGAAACCAGAAAGGCATAACCAAAGTAATGTCGTGGGTGGAGTAAACCGAGATGCCCCGGAGGGCCCCTGCTGAAAATTTTTGGGGTGCCACGCATAATTTTCACCCAAAAGTCGTTAAAATCGTTAAAAAAAACAAGAGGGTCGTGGGGCTCCTTGCGACGAATTTATGGGGACCACGCCCAACCCAAAGTTTGTTAATAGTAATTATTATCCGTTATATTTTTTACTTTCGCAACAAATATGATTTGCTGAGTATTAATACAGAGAACAAAACAAACAGCGCACACAGTTACGGCACACTACAATTCTAACAACGGGCTGTTCCCAAAGTTAAGCAGTTATGAATGAATGAATGAATTATCTAGGGGGGGGGGGGGGGGGGGTATTAATACACTGCGACCTGTACAGACCTATTGTGTCCCCCTTCCATGGTGCCTTCGTTGATGTGATTCTCAATCAGAATACCTCATCCAGCTTCAGTGCTTTGACAAAAGCAAGTAGTCTGGAGGTTCTATGGATGGAGATTTCTCCTGTTCAAAGATGCGGCACCCGAAGCAGGTCATTCGCCTGTTCGCGACCGCCTCGCACTCCGTGAGAAGGTGTTCCGGGGTTTCATCCCCCTCCGCACAGAACCGGCAACTGTCCTCGTTTTAAATTTTTATTCTCTCCAAGTGCTTTCTTAACCGGCAGTGGCCTGTAAGAAAACCGGTGAGGATGCGGAGATTGTTCTTACTCCGTGCTATAAGGTGCTTTGTTCTTCCTGGGTGAGGGGCCCTAGAAACATCTTTGATTGCCTTAACCCCGGAAGGCGTTCCCATAGACTGGTCTATTTGGTCCGCTCTTCTTTCCTGAATTCTTCCTTGTAGGTGCGCGTCCCTATGCCTATGCCACAGAAAGGTTCCGGTCCTAAAAATGGAGTTTGTGCTCCTGCTTTTGCCAATTGGTCTGCTTTTTCGTTGCCTATCCCAGTGTGTTCTGTCATCCATTGAAGGGATAATTTGTTATTCTGGCCTAGTTCATTTATACCATTGTGGAACTGATCATTGTTGAGATCGGCGCTTTGATGGCTGCTTGACTGTCTGAGAAGATGACAATCTCTCTGCCTATAGTTTATCTGTCGGTTAAACTGCGCACATCTTCCTATGGCGTTAGTTTCCGCCTGGAATATGTCCGGGTATTTTCCCATTGCTTCGGAGAATTTGGTTCCTGGCAGAAATACCTCAGCTCCGGTCCCCTGTTCAGTTCTTGCCCCGTCTGTATACCATTTTATGGCCCTTTTTCCATTCTTCTCTACTTCTTATCACGACCGTGAAGTATTTTTCAAAATTGTATCTTTTGGCTATATTGTCCCAGGGGAGCCCAAGAGCCGTCCTCCCTCGCCCGCTACCTCTTGTGATTCTAGTCATTGCTTGTCTAGCTACACAACAATGTGTAGAGGTGCGAGGCTCTCAATTGCCTCGATTGCTGCTGTTGGACAAGTTTTCATTGTGCCTGTTATGCTTATGCACGCCAGGTGTTGTATTTTGTTGAAAATTGATTTTATGCTCTGATTTTCCAATTCCTTGAACCAGACGATCGACCCGTAAGGTAGGGTGGATCATTGCGTACATCAGTCGAAGGATTTCTGGTTTACATCCCCAGGTTTTTCCTGCGAGGCTTCGGCACACCATGAAGGCCCTCGTAGCCTTAGTTACAACTACGCCAATGTGTTTATTCTGTTTGAGTTTGCAATCCAGCGTTATGCCTAGATATCTGACTCTGATGCCGGTGTAATGTTGGTCCCGTGTATTCGGATAACTTTCACTCTAGGAAGCTCTCTCTTAGATAAGGGTACTATGGTTGTTTTCGATTGGATTATTTCCAGCCCAACTGTTTGGCACCATTCTTCCGTTGCTTTGAGTTCAGCTTGAATGAGTTCACAGAGTGTACCCTTAAACTTTCCTCTTGCTGTGATGACAATATCATCGGCATATACCCAACACAATGTAGGCCGAGGTCTGTCAGTATTTCCAGTAGTGGTAAGCATACTCCGCCCTGTTGCTTACCGCGAGTGGTGGTCACTTCAATAGTCTGATTGCCTACTGAAGTTTCTGCAGTCCTCGTAGCAAGCATCTCACATATCCATCGAGCTATTGTGTCGTTCACTCCTTATCTCGTTAATGCCCTCTTTACAGCCAGGTGGGATGTTTTATCGAAGGCTCTCGCGATGTCTAGGAAGGCGAAGAGCCCGATTTATTTCTCATTTAGAATTTCTTGTATCATGCTGGTGAGTTGGAACAGTGCAGTCTCTACGGACCTGCCCGTTCTCTATGCATGCTGGTTTTCATTCAACGGCCGCGTTTCTAAGGTAGTGGATCTGACGTAATTGTCTATTGCCTTCTCCATCGTCTTGAATAAGAATGACGTGAGACTGATTGGTCTGAAGGATTTGGGGGCTTTTCCATACTTCTGTCCTATCTTCGGGATGAAGGTGACTTCCGCCCTTCCCCATGCTTTTGGTATATATCCCATGGCCATACTGCTTCTGGTGATATCTACAAGGTGTGGCAAAATTTATCTTTTTCTCCTTCGTAAGAGGGCTGGGAAGATTTCATCCACCACTGGCGATTTGAGTGGTTCAAGTGTATTCAATGCCCATTCGAGTCGCCCAGCAGAGAGTACCGTTTTTGCCATTACTCGGTCATACCTAGTGGGTTGCCTTGGGCTAGCTTCTTCTTCACTTAGGTTTCTTGGTTGACTACCTGGGAAGTGTTAGCTCAGGAGAAGGAGCGCTCTCTCCTTTCCTCTTTCCGTGTAGGTGCCATCCAGCTTTTTTAGGGCCATTGTTAAGCTTGTTCCCTCTTTTGCCATGGCCTTGTGTAATCTCGCTGCAACTAGAGTAGAGGCGATATTTTCGCAGAAGGCTCTAAAGTTGTTCCTCTTGGCCTTTCTGATTTCCTTAAGCAGTTAAGATAAGCCTAAAAAAAATTGAGACCAAATATTAATATAAACCAAAAATATAATAACTTAAAAGCCCGTAAACAATAGAATAAATATTTTAAATAAAAGTCGTTAATGTTATTATAACAGAAACTTTCCCCGAAACAAAATTCGACAGGAATTCTTCTAAAGCTTCTTCATCAATAATGATGGCGTGTGCCGGAAATGGTACTCTTTTACCACCATTCGTGATATATCGTTCTGCTCACTTATGGGACACATGGACGACTGGAGGTCTAAAAGAAACGCGATATCGCAATACCAAATCAGGTTGAAGCGATCAAAAAACTTTTGATCAACTGTAGACAACTGTTTTCTACGAGAGCTTTGCCTTATCTGACGAGACAGGATCCACCACGAGCCTTGATTGGCGACAATTTATCGTCGTACCTTTCTGCTCATGCCATTACTGAATGTAAAGATAATGATGTTCGGTTAATTTTTTTACCAAAATATTCAGCTTACATAGCACATCCCCTAGATGTTGCCTATTTTAGGCCAGTTAAAAGACAATGGCGTTGATGGAATGGAAAGTGAAAGGCAATAGAGGAACAGTGCCAAAAGACAGATTTCCATCTATGCTTAATAAACTGCTAAGCAAAATGGAAGCAGACCCTGCGGAAATAATTAAGGCTGGATTTAAAAAGAGTGGAATAATTCCTATTTACAGTATAAAAGTTTTGGAACAAATTCCGAAAGACATTACAACAGAAGAGGCTGAAGCTAATCAACACAATATGGAGAACTCTCTGATTGATATTTTAAGACAGTTAAGATATAGCAATGACGAACCTAAGAAAAATCCACAGAAAAAGAAAAGTTTAAGAGTGCAAGGAGGAAAAAGCGTTGTCAATATAGATTCCGATTCAGATTCCGCTCCTGAAACCAACGATTTTGACCTCAATGAAAATGACGATTCAATTGAAAATGCCAATAAGAGCAATTTATTGGAAGAAGTTTATGGAGTGACGTTCTAAAGGACGTCCGAATTATATTAGATGCTGATCCTTCAAAAATAATGGATCGTAGGAAAATAAGAAGGGTCAGAATTAAAAGTTGCCATAAGCTGAACAGTTATTTTATTTTAGAAGTTGAGGCAATAAATTTTGATGCGCACATAGATAAGACCTTGGTCCAGACACTCAGTAATCAAAGACCATTGTCTATAGTTTTAGATCCAGAATCAGAATTAGGTAAGGTAGTTCGGACAGGTTAGTCCAACATCTTGCAGTGCCAAAACGTTTGAAATATCGATAATAGAGCTGTTACCTAAATATATGCTTATATATTGATTGTGACGAAATCATGGTCATTCGAGGTTTAGAAACTGATCTATAGAAGCCAGTGCAATGGTTAAGTTTTGGGTTAGTTACACCCGCTTCAGGCTATGGAAACAGTACTTAGCCAAAAGGGGTTTCGGAACACAACTCTTGAATCACGCGATAGAGTTTGAAAATGTTGAGATCTTGCTTCCTTTGCCAGATCTAAAAATGTGTCAGAGAGAGAGAGAATCTTTGACGGAGCTTTAAGAGGCGATTTAGCTCTGCGAGTGTCAGGCAAAATATGTTACTCACAAAATAGCCAATAGAGTTCTAAGATTATATGTTGTAAGAGTTTTCTCAAAATCTTAAAATATCAATTAGACATATGGTTAATCCGCATCAGATAATTGGATTAAGAAATCTGATGTATGCGAACCACCGTTACCAATGGAAGCATCAAAGAAATAACTAACCTAATTTCTTTGGTTTCAGATGAAATTCAAATTAATCATTGAATGTGTTATTTTACGGCCCTGACGCCTGAGACGGGTTCATAGAGCTCGTACTGAATAGAGAGAAATCTACTGCTTTAGGTATCTGATCTACCATACGAAGGAAGTATTCGAAAGTTTTATAAATGATAGTAGAGAAGTGATATTCATTCTTTCACTTAACGAGTACAGAACCTACTATTGGGATTAATTTGATGAAGCACCTGTACACTGCCCGGCTTTTTTCCCTATCATACGGAACCACATGCTTTCCTTCTAGCAGGTGCGATCAATCTCGAAGAAAGGTAAAAAACGATTCCAAATAACTATCGTCCAATTGCCTTAGTTCCCATCATGCAGACACTGATCAACGAACAGCTCTTAAAATATCACGAATCGGCAGGCATCATAAGCGATCGCCAGTATATGGCTTCCGCAAGCACAGATCAAAGGGAGATCTCCTGACTTACGTGACCTCTACCTGTGAACCATAGCCATCGAGAGCTACGCATTGATTTGTCTAAGAGTGGATAAGCAATAGCCGCCTGTTGCACTATTCCAAATTGGCAACCTATGGACGAAAAAAACAGGTTTCTGCGCATGACAAAATCGTCGCAAAATCGAAAAACGTAAACAAAGAAGATCCCGTTTTGTCATGCGCACTAAAACACTTGCCGTCTCAGCAGGCGTCGATCAGGACCGAACTTGGCTTTATGGCTTTTGTCTTTGACGTGTTTTCGTTTTGACGGTGCGGCGGCGCCGCGTTTTGTGTTGATAATTCGAATACTTTAACTTTTTATTGACTTTCTTTGGACCTAGTGTTTGTAGTTGTTTAATTAGTTTTAGTTTAGTGGTTCACGTTTGTGTTTTGTTCGTACCCTATTTTTATTTTCGTTTTAATTGAACAATACGCACATAAACAATGGGCGATGTTAGCAAAATAGAATCCCGAAAGTGTATGGTTATGTTTTGTAGCAGTGGAGGCAAAATACTCGGGATTTTCTATTTCAAGTAAGTATAATTATTATAAATACTACTTATTTATAGCTTATTGTATGTTTCTTTATGCTAACTGGCCCATTTCACAATCGGCAAGGCTACTTTACGGAATATTTGGTGAAATAATTACTTTCGTTCATAATCACAAGAGTACGAGTTCAAATTTTGGAGTCCGGGTCTGCCTAATGACCTTCACCCTGCAACAGATGGCGCCCACTAATTCTCTAATGCGCAAGGCAAAATAGAAATCGTTTTGTTTACATTTCACGGTCGTAAATTTGCCAGGTTTGGTCTATTTATTGCTTATCCACTCCTATAAAAATCAATGGCCCTACGGCGTATCTCGCGCAGTAGGTCTCGACATATCTAAAGCATTTGATAGCGTATAGCATGACGGATTGTTAAGCAAACTGACAGCATACGGACTACCACCAGTACTGCTTCTATGGCTTTCCAATTGCTTAAAGGATCGAAGCATTCGAGTTGGCATTGAGGGACATCTCTCGGAGGAATTTAAAATCAATGCCGGGGTTCCTCAAGGGTGTATATTATGTCCTACACGGTTGCTGCTCTATATCAACAAGCACAAACAGTTCTATTTAAAGCTTTGCAGACTACAGCACTCTTATATCCTCATTCATGTCGCGGACTCCACTGATTGCTGCCCGTTCCCAACGCGAGCGAGAAAATCAGATTGCTACCATCGAGAATATGAACGCCATCGTGGAATTGGATGAGGAAACTAATGTCTAGTTTAACGCAGGAAAGACTTACGCAGATGTCTTTTCAAAAAAGCAGGAACTGACTTATGAATGACAGGACAAACACTGACTCTGGCATCATCGATAGGCTTGCTGGGCATCAACGAAGAAAACAACAAGTCTTGGCGAAATCACGTCACCATAATAATAGCCACGGTAGAAACACAAGAGCTATGAGCACTCTATAGAGCAAAAAAGTTGTATATAGCTCATCAGCTTCTACTTCTCTATAAGGCTCAGATAAGATCATCTCTGGAATACTGTTCCCATGTGTGGAGCTCGGCACTCAAACACATGCTCAAGATATTAAACTTCACACAGAGGAGAGCAGTCCGTCTTATGGACGAGACAGAGTTGACTAATACCTTGATAGCTTTGAACATCGAAGAAAAGTGGCGGACCTATCTATCGATACTACTACGGAATATATTTCAACGAGCTGGCACTTATGATTCTGCTCAGAGTGCTGAATAGAAACACCCGTCAGAGTGCCGAATAGAAACACCCGTCAGACATAAGCTGCTCATCAACAGACGATTCAGTTGCGAACACCTAGGACGTCGCTGTTGCGTGACTCCTTTGTCTGGAGGACTCCCTCGCTCTGGAATGGACTTCCGAGTAACGTCTTTCCCGAAAACTACAACTTACATCGCTTTAAGTCCAACGTCCATCTCTTCTCCGCACAAGCACCGCTCGTTGAGTGGTATAAGATTTTTGCCTTTGTGGGTGTGTGTGTCGAACATAAAAAAAAGTTACCAACGAATTAGATGCAATTTTCGAAACTGACCTCCCAGACTTCTCTCTTTTACTTTAATGTATTTCTTTTTTATGAGGCATTTTGAGAGGTGAACATTTATAGAATATCAGTAAATACCACATAATAGGTGGATCATCGGCTATCTAAAGCAATATTTTAGCAAATGCTCAAACGATCACCCTTAGCTTCCTATATTTCAAGATATGAGTAGTGTCACATAGAATTATTTCAATTGTATCAAAATTCTAAATCTTGAAATACTGACCGAACTGAAATAATAAGGCTTGAATCATTTCAAGATCCAGTTCAAACGAAATAATTAGATCTGATACAACTGATGGTGTTAGCATTCATATCTTAACCAGGACACGGAGTCAGTATTGAAGATTTTTTCTGAAATATTCTCTTTAATACAGTTAGTTAAGGTTTTGCAGCTGGATAAAGAGCCTACTAGTTTGATGTAACTATTTCCCAAGATTTAGCTTTTTTTATTTAGACTCAGGGTGATGCTCCAAGTCCCAGCTGCGAAGTACAAACAACGGCAACGCTGGATGAAGATACGAGTCACGTGACATTTGGCACGTCTAGTATGTAAACTTAAGGGGAACAGCTTGTTTATTTTGGGTTCTCCTAATTGAATTGTATTTTTTTACCGGATAATATCTAAATCAACTAAAATAAATTATCTACGTCCTTGAATTTTTGTACAATTATATCTGAAATGAGTGGAAGGTAATGAATTAGTCGTTTAGCACCCGACTCTCAGGCCAGTTCTCAAACCATCGAGAAGCTCAATAATAGCAAGTGAGTGATTTTTCAAGGCCGCGTCACGACATGCTTTGAAATTTCTATCTCGCCAGAGAGATAAAGTATGTACTACCCTCTTTTTTTCTCTCTTTCTCTCGCTTTCTTTCTGTCTTATGGAATCAGTAAAGAAGTATTCACTACTTTATGACCATATAGATTATCATTTTTTAAGGCGAACAAATATTGATTTGAATTTTCCTATACGGCACCTCACTTCCACTGAGTGGTCGCAGTTATCTTCCATTATATTTCTCAGCTAAGTAATTTTACTTGCTCTCTCCAGCGATACTTTTCTCACACATAAATTCCTATATCAAACCTTAGGTTTTTGCACATTAGGTTATATTTTTGGTTTTCAACCGCGGCATTATATTTAATAAATTTTTTTTTGCTGGGCTGTTATAGCCATTATCGTCTGCGTATCGCACATGATTGTTGGGAATTCCATTACGCTTAGTGTCACGTTCATGTTTTCGAGAGCCCCATTAACAAGTATCTCCGAATACGAGTTGAATCTTCAGTAGGAAACCCAAAATAAGAGGAAATTGGACACTCACGTTAACACCGCATTCATCAGCAATTTTAAAATCGACCTGAAATACAAAAAAGTACCAAGTTCAGGAAAAAGTATTATTACTGTTTGAAAGAAACTAATAAAATAGGTATTATAGTTCTCTATTTACCAATATCGCTTTTGTATGATATAAGAGTTGAATCGAATTACCTAGGCAAACATATTTGTCCAAAACTAATGGAAATGGACTAATGAGCAGTAAGTTAAACATAATAAACATCAACATGATGAAAGTCGCTCATTGAGCTTCTCACTAAGGTTGTTCACCATTATCCGAGTTATTTCAGTGACGCTTACGATGTCACAGGCAAAAACCACATTGTCTTGAATTATCCCATTGTGAATAAGCGTCGCCAATTTGACATGGTAAATTTAGACTCTATATGCTAGGTTTTAGTTTTTGTACAACTATTATAAATTAAGCTTCCTAAAAGATTATTCAATGTAAAATTTTAATTATTTAACAATATTTAAACAGATAATATAATAACAAAATTTTCTATAGAACAATATTTACGAAAGTTTCTAAACATATATTGGATAAGTTAAGCCTTTTATATATAATATAGTACTGCTATGGATTTTCTTTCGTAAAATGACCTTTTTACATTAGACAGTTTGAATACGGATGGTGTAGACACAGCAAATATCCCAGTTAGGTGCTTACTTTAAGCATTTTTTAAAATGATGAAAAGGCCAGATCGCATGTGTTGTGATATTATACAATGCTGCGAAGTTTCCAATTTTTGTTTTTAATTTAGAAAAGCGTGTTCACCAATAATTAGTCCGAATAAAACAATAATGTTAAATATAAATATGTTTATCTAGGGTCAGGAAAATGCAAAACAGCTCGATTTTAGCCGAACCAAATACTGTATCAGAAATGAGGTTCCGCAAGGCGTAAAAAAATTGGATGCCCTAGCATCGGTATATCAGAATCCGTAAGATACAACGCCATGTTAAATTGGGGTAAAGTTGCGTAATTATTCAGTTCTGGATAAAATGTTGTCTTAAAATGCGGATAATATCATTTTCATAGATATTCGAAGAAAATGAAAAATTTTAATTTCGGTTTAATAAAAGTCCAGATTCTTATTTCAAAAAAAAACCTGATGATGAACACAAAACGACGAAAATTAAATTTGTGTACACCGTCTTAGAGCGATGAAAATGTAAATTTCGTTTGGCGTTATCTCTACAAATAAAGTGAGACAATGATATCGTTTTATTCAGCACTGAATTACGCAACTTTATCCTCATTTACCGACCGAGAGAAATGCGATGTGGGTAATACTTAACTTTAAAATTCATGTTTTTTACTAAATATCCGATTCAATCAGGTTTTGCAGATACTGGATCCAAATAAATTTTTTTAGGATGATTCTTTGTGGAAAATTAACATCAGCAAGGCCAGTCAAGAATATATATTCTTAGAAGTAGATAGTAACTAATTAACTAACCCAAACAGATTCTTTTAGGATGATTCTTTCTGGAAAATTCTTAGATCTAAGAATATCTACAATGGTAGAAACCGACTGCCCGTTGATAAAATTCCGAAACGGAAGTCAAAAAAGACGCCATTCAACAAATTGCAGGAATAACATGGTGCGGTACGGTCAGAAACAGCGAAAAAATCAATTATCAATATTTATAGGATGTTTATGTGAATCTCGATAACCAAGTGCCTATAAAGTTTGCTATATGTACCTAATTGTCGCGAAAAGATGGAGACAAAGGAAAAGGGTAGAGTATTAAAACAAAAAATTCTAAACTAGCACTTTTAAAAACCAATTGGTTCGTGATTTTATCAAATTTAGTTGGACGGGTTGGTGATTTAGGCCCCTAAACTATTTTTTAACGAAACATACCTTTTCCTGTATAACGGATGTTCAGATAAAAAAGCTTGTTTTTGATTAAATCTCCTGCTAACAGGACATTATTATAGTGAACGTTGCGGTACAGGCCCAGTCACTTTTCAACTTTACTTAACTTGTATTAAAATCAAACGAATAAGCTAAAAGTACATTTACAAAAGTAAACCCATTTTTAGATAATGTCACAAGTATTATTACGTATAGATACAACTAAAGTTTAGTAAGAAAAGATACAAAAACGTATTTACAAGAACAACAGTCAGTGCATTATGAAGTACAATTGATAGTAGTCGAGATTTTTGTCAAATGTGACATACTCTTCGTAGAAAAAATAGAGGTAACATTCACAATATTTTAGAGTAAGGAAAGGAGTACAAAAACTATGTAGCGCATGTATTAAACAATATTGGGTAGCTTTTAAAATAAAACTTGAATAACCTCCTAAAATTAAATCTTATAAAATGCACTCATATAAAATTATCTGAAAATGTAGAGCTGGTTTTGTAGATATAGCATATTATCATAATCGGAACCCATCGAATTCTTGTTATATATTTAAGGGGTTTGGGCTATGTTATCTTTAAAAATTAAATAAATTTTTTACATTTTTCTGAAAAGTAGTTTATCAGAGAGTTTTGCGTAATGATTTTATATATGCTATAACAATAATGGATGATGTACGGTACTATTCATAAAATTTTTAATTTTTTGTTAGTGCCGATTACGAAATTGGCACTGTTTAGAAAAAAGGATAAATCCTTATTATGTGGACAGAAGTTCAATATTTTCGTTGGTGGAATGTAAGAAAATTGTTATTGAATGTCTTCTAATATAATTTATTGGGGTTTTGTGCTATTTTATGTCGATGCATATGTTACCGACTATAGAATACCTAATCAATATACAGAGTGTCTATACAATATCTTTACAAAATCTTACCACATATTTTTCAGGTCAAAATAAGCCGATTTAAAGCAATTTACCTAAGAAATAAATATTGTTTGATTTAGTTTATAGTAAATGTTTCAGTGGGAATTTGGCAATGCGAGAATAAATAAGGTGTTTGAAGCTTGTTAGTAAAATTTTAAATTGTTTGAATTATTGTCTGTCAAAATGGCTGAAGAATACAGCTACAGAAATGACGGATATGCTATTAGTTTTTAGTATTGCGAAGGAAATGACCGCGAAAGTGTTTTATACGGGGAAATATTTCCAAATCGGCGCATACCAAACCATGAAACATTTGCTGCCATTGAGAGACGCTTTCGAAAAACCGGTAGTTTCACTCCTATAACTGCTAATTATGGACGCCAACGTGCGGTAAGCACTCCTGAGCTTGAGGAACATATTTTGGAAAGAATCGCTGGAGATTCCCAATTAAGCACCAGAGGCTTAAGTTTAGAACAGGAGTACCCAAGGATGTAGTTCAGAATACATTAAAAGAACAGCAGCTTCGTTTATACCATATCCAAAAGGTATTGTTCGCCCAGCCGTTGTTGGCCCCGAAACGCATGCAACTGCATACGTTTCGAGGGTCAACAACCGCTGGGCTAACTATACAAGACCTTTTGCCTCCGAATCTCGATCAACGATTGGGCTTCTGTCGATTCGTTACCGAACAAAGGCAAGATAATGTAAAACAAATTTTATTTACTGACGAAGCATGCTTTACAAGAAGTGGTGTAACCAACTTATACAGGGTGTCCCACTACGAACCGCCGCGATCTATATATGGAAAACTATTCGTAGAAAAAATTTAGAAATGATAGGGCCTACGATCAAAATATTTTCAAGGTGGTGGCATTTTCGGTTATACCGAAAGTTGATGCCAGTTCGCTTGGGGGACACCCTATATATTATTACATTTCTGGATTCTACGTAAGATTCTAGGCATATGTCGTGCATCATATCCTATACCTAAGTCTAACCGTTTTTTGGCATATCTTGAATTTTATGTCAAAAATTTATCCAAATATTATCAATTAAATAATTAAAGCCACCCTTATTTTCAATGCTAAATAGGATAGGATTATAAAAATGGGGGTTTCCAGAATTGATTTTTTACGTTGTATTTTTTAATTTTTGCACTTTATTTTTGGCCACCCTGTATTAATTTACAATCAAAATATTCACTCATTATACGAAAATAGGTCCCTTTTCACAATAAATCTATCCCAAAATAAATAATAAAGGCTCTCTTATAGGAAAAATTGTTAATTATTTTAGGGCCTGCAAACGTAATTTTTAACATAAATTCAAGATATGGCAAAAACGTTAGACTTAGGTATAGGACATGATACACGAAATCTGCCTAAGCGAGTTGGCATCAACCTTCGGTATAACCGGAAGTGCCACCACCTGCCGACCTACCATGTTGCCAAATTTTCAGATTTTTTCTATGTATAGTTTTCCATATATAGACCACGCCGGTTCGTCGTGGGACACCCTGTATAACTAACTGAACATGTTTATGCTGATGAAAATCCGCATGCCACAAAAGTAACTCGTTATCAACATGAGTTTAGGCTTAACGTGTGGTCAGGAATCATTGGCAATTTTATTATCGGTCCTGTCATTTTACCGCCAATACTAAGTAGTATGGATTATTTAGTTATAAAATACCCTGCCAGATTTATTAGACGATTTGCCATTACAACTTCGACGAGTTATGTGGTTTATGCATGAGGGTGCTCCACCACATTTTACTTTAAATGTTCGCAATTATTTGCATCAAGTATATCCAAACAGAAATATGACGCTCCTGTAAACTGGCCACCACGCTCACCGATATGACTCAGTTGGATTATTTTTTAATGGTTCCTCATTGAGTTAAAAAAAAAATCCATTCCCAAATTCTTCTTTCAATAGGCTTACTGTAAGTAAACCAAGTCAAATATTTTTTCCTGTCGAATATTCGCTGATAGGGGAAATGATTAAATCACAATTTTTTTAAATTGGCTTGTGCAAATAAAGTTCAAAAGCTGTTCACCAAACAGGTAAAAAATAATAGGATTCATGTAAGTGACAACGTACATTCGAAAAAAAATATATATCCATTTTGCACTGCTAATTTACTGACCAAATTTCATCCTCAAAGATAACAGGCAAATATTTTTAATCAAAATAACTTGAATATTCCGGTGCGGTATCGAACACTATAAACCAGAATATCTCGAAAACGACTTACTTTAGCGGATTTTAACAACAGTATATATTTTGCCTAAAATTTTAAAGGAAATTATTTCCTTAATAAAAATAGTAAAAACTACACTGAAAAAAAAGTTAGGGCCATTTTAAACCATCAGAAGTACAGTGTGAAGCGCCATCTAAAGGCCACAGTGAAAAGGTGTCCATATTCGGGTTCCGCATCCCAAAAACCCCCGTAGTACCAATTTTTAAAGTAATAAGTCAAACAAAAATCAACAATTTAAAAAAAACCGATTGTTATTTTTTGACTTTACCCCCCTATATCTCGAAAACTGAGCAATTTCGGAGTTGCTTTAAATCGGCTTATTTTGACCTCAGGAATATGTGGTAAGATTTTGTAGAGACCTTATAGAATGCCTGGGTCCTATAGGATATGTCGTAATAAGACCAACTAGGAATTCTATACATTAGCGAATAGTTTTCAGGCCACGTACAAAATTAGCATTTTTTAAAAGTTTTTTCTTGAAGGTTAGGTTAGTTTGATGATTTTTGTCCGTTGTTTTCGTTTATCTGTGATATTTCCTCAAAATTAAAAATTAAATATATCGATTAATGGTATATCCATCCATTCATATTATTTAGTTAGGCACGGTAATAAAGTGTATTAATTTTAAAGGTAGCTGGCTATGCCATGTAAGCAAAGCATAAATTAGATTTTGTTTAACGCTGGTCAACTTGTAAGGATTATATAGAATAGCTGGGAAAAGTATATAAAAAAATATTTTTAGATACTTTCCCTAGCCACTTTTAGGCGTTCTGTAGAATGATTCGGTAGAATACCTGAATTCATAGCTTGAGCGTCAACCTTTTGTCGAGATCGTTAGAACGAGGCAAAGTTTCGCTCGAATTTCCTATTAAACATGAATTTCGTGGACGGAATCCAAAGAACCTTTTTTTTTTGTATCTACAGGTGTATTCAGTACAAGATTAACATTATTATTAAATTTAAATAATATTTCTCATATCAGACTGTCAATTCCTTTATGAAAATTAATAATACATGATTGAATATATTGTGGTGTTTTGGGTCAAAGATATTGCAGATTTCGTAAATTATTTTTATTTTGTATTTTGTATTTGTAAGTATTAGCGAGACACATGAAGAAATAAGCGATGCAGCTAAAGTCGTAGTATCGAAGGTTCAATATAAAAATTGAGTGATTTTATGATTTTTTTTTCTATGAGTAAAAAATGATATTTTTTCACATTGAAAAAACGAGACATTTTGCGCAGTGTAGCAACATTAAAATGTCACGTTTCTTAACAGTTGTACAAAAAAGTAATTATGTTTTCCCTCGTTCCGTACGTAATGATTAAACTGAGTGGTTGAAATAATTTGGATATCATGGTCATCGAATGATATAAGAATTATCGAATATCTGCCATCGGGCCGAAGGTATTCTAATTTGAGGATACTGTAAACATATCGTCAATGAATCATCATTCAGTCCTTAGCACGTAGCTTGGATCACACCCTGTATATAACCCCACTTTATGACGTTATGAAATAAATAATATAATATTATTGTATACAAATTATAGGTATTCGTAATTTTATGATAAATGTTAATTAAATTTGTTCCTGATATTTTGGCGAATGTAAACTATTCATGATGTCAAAATAATTGGTTATATTGTATCTTGAAAACTATTAATATTTACATAAATGACCAATTTTGATTTAAGATTGTGCTAACGTTACCGAAACGAAACAAGTTAATTAGTTTAGCTCTTATACATTTTATTATATCTACCCCCTATAAAAAGCTTTTTCTTTCTGATTTATGCGGTATGGTATAAAATTAACTGTCCTTTCGTCTTTAAAAACCCAGTTGTTCGACTTTTATATTTTATTATTTTATCATGCTATTTTCGTTACCTATATGAAAAAATATATTTTAGATAATTAGCAAAACCATAAACTTTTTGGATCTCTTTCTTTTTGATGTCGTAATAAGACCAACAATGTGGCAAACAAAGACTTATACTTACCTATTTAAAAATGAAGTAATTTTTGATATATGGTTTCGGCAAAATAATGAGTTTTAAAATGTTATATCGTAAATTCAATAAAGAAATACATTATTCCCCATATTTGCGAACAGCTCTTCATCGGAACGATCAAAGAGAAAAGACGTGCTTCAATTAGCAAACATGGAGCTACAGTATTATTAAGCCACAAGTAAATAAGTAGGGGAGACTACTGTTCCTTGACTACCATGTACCTTGAAACAAAATTTGCTAGTTAAAAACTTCAAATGGTAGCAGATATATCTTATGCACATATTGGCAATATTGCCGTTAACAACATAACAACCCGCCTGGAGAGATGGCTTCATTTGGTACACTAGTACACTGTTCATTTTGTACAATGTGCAAACGACCCAAGGTTGGTAAGGAATAGGTTGCCCGTTAGTTGGGTGCGACCAACGGAAGGGGAAAGCCGTGACGTCAATTGTTGAAAACGACTGGAAATAGAAGCAGCGCTTGCCGTTTGATTTGTGTTTACTTTCCTTCGTATTTGCTTTTTTTGGTAAATTTTCTGTTCTAAACATTTTGTGTAGGCATATAGTAGTGTAGTGGACTAAGTTTTGGGAAATAGTTATTTAAGTTTATATAACATTTTTGTGCGGATAGAGCACTTTTTCAGACTAGATCAGTAGTAATGAGATTTTGTTTAGTGCCATTACCCTATATAATCTTGAATTAATCAGAGGGTTTGTAAGAAAAAGGGTTTTTGTCAGAATAAAATATTTAAATCAAAATCAAAAATTTAAAGCATCGACCCTCAAACGTAGTAGAGGTGATGATGATTAGAAAACGTGAAAAAATATTAAAATTGTCAACGTAGTTTAAGAAATATACAGGGTGGTCCGATTTATACTCGAGAGCCTTTGGCAGCGCATCTAGCACTCAAAAAAAATTGGGTAGAAAGTCCATATAAAGTTATGTCCGCAAATTCATAAGTATTGTCAAAGTTTTTTAGAAAAAAAAATTTTCATGATTTTTTTTTAATATCCTTTTTTTGACGGTATTAATGAAAATTGGTGGTGTTATTTTTAGGGATAAGAGGCGTATTTAGCCCCGACTAGATTTAAATTGTTAGGTCCAGTGGCTTCTCGAGGGGCACCTTGACTACTATTGTTGTAAATAAAATACACCAGTGATTTTTTTTTGTTTTATATTTTTGTCAGTTTAATAAACTAAAAATAACATCTTTTTGTCCCCAGCTTTTTTTTAATATCTTGCTTCGTTTTCTAGAAAAAAAACCATTTGATTGCATAGAAAAATAAAAACTATCAAACTGGCAAAAACTGGGGTGTACCTGTCCTTTTTTCGGAATTTAATAGTTTTTTTTAATTATAAAAATTGTCATAAAACCTATTGCAAGTGATTAAAACAAATATTTTTTGTCCG
The DNA here is from genome assembly GCA_016904865.1 of Pissodes strobi. Classification (NCBI taxonomy): domain Eukaryota; kingdom Metazoa; phylum Arthropoda; class Insecta; order Coleoptera; family Curculionidae; genus Pissodes; species Pissodes strobi. The sequence goes on along the minus strand of JAEQML010037381.1, from coordinate 53,770 downwards.
CGATTTTTTGTCTATGGTCAATGGTCATGCAGTAAAATGCTTTTTATTTTTTTTTTCCGAAACGAAAAAAGTTAAGCGACTAAAAGTTGTATTTTTTGTTACTTAATCCGAAAAAAAAAACGAAAAAGTCAGTGGCAATATTTTCTTTAAATATTGGCCAAAGTGCCCCCCGAGACGCCACTGGACTTAATGATTTTAATCTAATTGGGTCCAAATTAGCCTCTTATTACAAAGAACATTGCCAATTTTCATTAAAATCGTATATTTGAGATATTTATATAAAAAGTTAAAAACAAACTTTTAACACCCTGTAAACTTGGACTTATTTGCCTCATCTTTAACTGCTAAATACGTTGTTAAAGTCTCCTGATTATGAATTGTTACTACCTTCTGTATTTATATTTATGTATGTGAAGCTTATTTGCACTAGGTTTGGTACTGTTTTGTTTACTTTAATTTACTTATTGCTCAAACATTTGTCTTTTACTTGCCTTAATTTTAGTAACAATAAAAAAATGCAGTGCGTTTATTTAATATTATTTAATAGATATACCTGCAGATAACTGCATTCTCATCAGTCTTTTTTAAAGGAAGTTTTAGGCTAAAGGCCCTCTAAAGTGTTTCTTTCAATGGAACTCTGTATATTATAAGGTATTTAAAAAGACCTTTTCTTCTTGATCTTAAATATACCCGGGCATATATCTCAATCTTGAAAAATGGCCGAACAAAACCACAAAAACTGTGCCATTCCTATGTTCTTCCCTGCCTGCTTTTAACAAATGACGTCACGCGTCGATCAGAGAAGTTATCGGGCAACCTATTCTCTACCAAGCTTGCAAATAACCCACTTTTTAAGTGATCGAAAATGTTCGGAATTACTTGCATGAGTGGCTTACGTGCAGCGAATTCTTTTTGGATGGATAATAATAAAGTACTGTCATTTACGTATCTAGATATAGTTTGTTCAATACTGGTACAATGCTATGTCATAATGATGACACCAGCAAATCTCATAAGAATACGCTTGGTGTCATGATGACGTAACATTGAACCTGTATTGAACAAACTTTATCTTTCCTCGTTTAGTCGGCCTTATTTGGTCTTGGTGTCCGAACAACAGTTCCTGTGTCTAAAGTAAACATTTTTATATTCAGTGTTTACGCGTCATTTTGAGTATTGAGTATCATCAAATATCTTACAGACACGGTTGTGAATTACGTTGTGGTAAGTACTTTTTTACATAGGCACACTTTATCAAATTACGTGAGTCTTGGATAAAAAACAGACATTGTTTACAAAAACATACCCTATTGTACCTTGAAACCAAGCGTTATCTTGTTCCTTGAAACGTTTCAAGGTACATGAATTTTTGTTTTTTAGTTAAACTCGGAAGGGTAAATAATTTTTTATTTTTTTTACAGATTTAAATGCCTAGAAGGAAAAAGGGAGCACCTGTTAATGCTTCGGCAACTGAAAGAGCCGTTGAAGCTGTCACTTCTGACAATAAATTTTCTCTTCGAGAAGCATGTAAAATCTTCAGTATTCTACTGGCAACACTATCAAGACATTTAAATAAATTTAGAGAGCAGGGCATTTAAAAAATATATTTACTGAGGAAGGGGAAACCAGTTTAGTCAACTATGTTGGAACTGCTGCTAGAATGCAATATGGATTTACTAAAAAAGCAGTCCGTGAGCTAGCAAATGATAAAATCATACCTCCCAGCTGGACTCAAAACAAAATTGCAGAAAAGGAGTGGCTGTGCTGGTTTATGAAGCCTGGCCAGATCCACAAGTTTCAATAAAAGTAATACCGATACATTTTTTAATAACCACGAAAAACTTCATAATCGTTTTGACCCTATTCCTCCAGAAAGAATGAGGAATACAGATTAAACAGGATTGATCATAGTCCAGCATGCACCCAGAACTTTGACACCTAAGGGAGAGAAGCACGTAACTTCGGCAGAAAGAGGTCAATTGGCGACACTTATTGCAGCAGTGAACGCAGCCGGAAATTTGAAGGGTTGCATGCTTACTGTGGCACCGCCTGGGACTATTGGAGGAGCCAACCCATCAGGCTGGAGTAACGAAGCGTTGTTTCTGTTATTTCTAAAACATTCTGCCTCTTACGTTAAACATTCCAGAAACGAGCGTGTGTTACTTCTTTTCGATAATCATGAGACTCATATTTTCTTTGAGATTCAACAGTCGCAAATGAAATACGACTCTCATGCTCATGCGTGCCCCAGCCACTCGATGGGTCTGTGTATGAACTATTTCAAACTTTTACGATCAGTTCATTGATGCATGGCTAATAAACAATCTAGGAATAACCTTCACGATTTATTGCATTGTATAAGCACTAGGACAAGCTTATTTTCGTGCCATCACTAATAGTAATATTATCAATGGATCTAGAAAACTTCGCATTTACCTCATTGATTTTGGTATTTTTTCGAAACAAGATATCTTGACGTCTTTCGTAACCGATCGACCACAGTCTCATGAAGCTCCAGTTCCTTTGGACACATCCTTAAATAATAAACAACTATCCATTGATTCGGTACCTGAACCCTCCACCAGTAAAAGGAGTACTCTTACCGATCCATAAAATCCTTCCTTTATTTCACCAGAGCCTGTTCAACCATATACAACCATAACAATAGGCAAAACGCATAAATTGACCCAAAACCGGGTGGTACTATCTGCACATGATGAAAAGAAAGAATTTAGGAATGATACCAATGCCAAACAATGGAAGTGACCTAAATTATTGGTGGGTCACCCTGTAGTCCTTTTTGATACCTAATGAGGTTTTATTACTCTATATATTTGTGAAACAGACTATAACCTTGAAAATTGTAAAATAATTTTTAATAAAAAACGCTAAGAAAAATGTTTTTCTACAAATTAAAGATAAAGAACCCCTTGTTCCAAGGTACATTTTATTTATTTCGAAGTACACTACCCTTTGAACCACAATACTGTGTAGCCCAAATTTAGTTTGTCATAAAAAAACTGTAGATTTTAAAATTATGTATTTTTACAGCTACATTCTTATAAACAAATTTATAAGTCATAATAAAACTACTACTCGAGAATTAAAAAACATACCTACATGAATTAAAAAAAAAAACAAATATGAAAAGTGTGCCAAGATACAACGATCTCCCCTACGAATAAAATAATAAAAAATATACTATTTAAAAGAATCCTCTATCAATACGTTGCTATAATATGTAGGTACATTGGCTTATTTGTTATTAGTCCTTAGAATGCCTTTAAAATTTTGGCCAACAATAGACGGTTTTATATCATAGTGATCTGAGAAGTTGGTTGATATCCTATATACTGGATAACGTTTCCAACATTGAAAATCAATTTTGATGTACTTGCCATTTTTTTAAATTTGTTATCACATATTGGCGGTTTGAGTACAAGTGTAGGTATGTTAAGTGAACGTCATATGAATTATAAAATGTTTAAAGATATAATTCTTTTGATTGGTTTATATATCACTCTCCTATATAAAATTAAGAAATAATTATCTTTGCTTATAAGTTTGTTGCAGGGTTTTAAAATCATATTATTAAATACAAAATTATAAATATTCTTTGAAACTTACTAGATCTATATTCAAGTAATCATATTTCAAAAGCTACCCATTTTTCACATTATTCTATGTGCATAAACTTAAGCCTAAATTTATTTTCCAGCTATCCTTTGCCTCTGCTTTCTAACAAATTCAACTGCCATTTTGTCGTTTATTCGTGATTCAAGAATCTGAAGAATTGGATGATCTGAAACAAGATAATATGTTGTGACGGGGCATGTAGACTGAGTAAGTTGAATAAATCTAAGAGGTGTTAACTTCCACTTAATCTAAACATGTTTTGTTACGCACAAAATATACTTGGTTTCTAAACTTTAGCTCTCCTCACATTTATTTTGGCTGAGAGCTACGAGCTACGGGATTGGTCCAAAGAAAAAAAAAGTTAACAATAAATTAAATATAATTTTTTCGTTTGATCGTGATAAGCAACATTGCTATTTTAAACCAAAGTACATTTTTTAATCTATACACTATTCTGAGGAAATTTTATAGAACAAGTCACATGTAAAATGTCAATAGTTTCCAGATATATACTAGTATAAAACCCATAATTTTAAAAGAGAATTAACATAGATTTATTTCATACCACTGATTAATTATTCTATCCGGTTGATATATCTTGAAAAAGTCGGTAACATAATAATTATTGCTTTATACAAAAGCTGCAATCGATCAATTAACCAAGGTTTTACGCACAAAATGAAGAAACTAGTAAGATCGGTTCGATCATAGCAAAATTTTTGCACAATTATGCACGCATAAAGGAAATTGTTGCACACCCAAACAGGAGAAATAGCATTATAATAAACATGCGGGGAACTTTCAACAACTCACACTTTCAGCTTTCTTTGTTAGGGGCAATAAGTATTGACACACCTTGGTATGTTGTTCTAACAATCGAATCACGACACTTACTTTTATTATGTTGCTGCATAAGGACTAAATCTACCGGTTTTAGTCCATGAAAATTGTCGGCTGATGAATTTTCAGCTACGCCGGAAATAGTACCTAACGCCAAGAAGGCCTCTCCTGCGAAGTCGTTTGCCGTTAGTACATCATGGTCCATTACAGTGAAAGCTACCATAGCACCAGGTGACCTAAACGTGCAAATTTTGATTAATTGCAGTATGCTTTATCAAATGCTATCTATCCTACACTATAACTATAACCGTTGAAAAATGTATTACTTGGATTTTGTAAGGATTGTTTAAAAATGGCTATATAATCAATTCCCTTTAAAGTGGAGCTGACTATAGACTTAAAGATGATTAAATTCATAAATAATCAGTGACAAGCGATTCTTTTACAATATTATTTATTTATTTAGTCATTGCTTAATACACAAACTCATGTTATTGTAGAGCAAATAATAATATATACATTCGTTTACAATTTAACAAACTAATTAATAAATAACTGTTTGCTATTGAAATTTGAAATATTTCATAATGTTTTAAAATTTGTGCAATTTGAGAAAAACCTAGATGGGACACATGTTGGCCAGTGTAATGAACCAGAGTTGGCAACTGATTCTGGTTAAATTTTGTCAACAAATTATTTTATAAATATTTTAAATTGATTTAAAATCACTCCAGTTTGAGTTAGAGAGAGAGAGAGAACATTCAAATAAAATAATAGTTTTATTTAAAAAAAAAATAAATTGAAATTCAAGTTTTAAGACATAATTCCCGCAAAGCGTCTAGTTAAATTATTTTGCCTAATAGTACGGGAGGCCACAACCAAGATTTTTCGACAATCGCTATCCGCAAAGTTCTTTGTGGCTTTGGTGATTTTATTATTTTGATTCGAAAACCGGTATTTTGAGACATTTTGCGTGGTGCTTATGTCCTTAATTAATTTTTAAAGTTGTTATTAATTCGAACCCTAAAAACTGATAGCAAACTGTCTGCTTTTCGATATGCTATTAAATAATAGTGTAAATAATATGTTTTTTTGGATATCAGAAAAAAATAGTGGTGCATGTACATAGGGGAATTTAAAAAAGAAATAAAAATGACAAAAGAAAAAGAACTTTTTGCTATCTTTCTGAAAACTATTTTATTTCGTTAATTGTGGTGAATTGATACTTAAAAGACCATTTCCAGAAATATGTCCCGGTGCGTTTAATTTTATGAGAATGCGTAACATGTAAAAATTTTGGGGGAGGGAAACTTATCACTGTTTGTCTGAAATCAGGTATATATGGTAGACAGATGATTCTGCATCACAAAAATGCTAATATCAGACACATTAACCTGTGCACGCTGCTAATCAGACAAACTTGTAGACCATTGCCATTGCATTGACTTTAGTATTTGTCACCAAAAGCATTTTTTATACGTTACAATCATTATGATGCCAAAAGACAAGGATATGTCGCTATCGAACTGTAAAATAAACAGCTGGCAGGCTAGCGTTTGCGCGCAAGCGACAAATTCTACCAGCATCAGCGGCTGTGAGACAGGTCCGTCAAAAATTTTATTAAACACCTTTTTTTGCTTTCGCACTATTGAAAGTGTCTGAAAACATTATTTTCCTAATAAAGTCACTCAAACAAGTCTGTTAAAAAATATTTCAATCGGACAGCGATGAATTTATAAGGTCCGATGTGTATACAACTTCCGGTTATCATATTACAAAAGTGCAACACCGCAGATGTCTGGTATAAAATTTTTTATTACAATATGAACTTATATTAATTGATTTATTCAATAACCAGACGGATAGCAATGAATTTTTGTCATTTTAATTTTTTGCAAAGCAGAAATGGCGCCCCATTAAAACGCACCGTTTCCGGACACTAGTTGATAAGGCAAAAATTCATGGTTTAGTGTGTTTTATCTATTTTTTATAGTTTTAAACGGATAGCGATAATCAAGGGTTTTGGTCGTGGCCTCCCGTACTATAAGGAACGTTCAGGATAATGTACAGGGTGTCCCAAATTCGAGCCTCATCATTGGGATCTCGGAAACTAGAAGAGATGCGAGGTCGGTTAAAGGGAGGCAAAGTTATGCAATTTGATGCTGATCAAAATGCCATCTTAAAAGTTTAAAAATTCCGAACACTTACGAAGAACGAATATTCGCGATTTTATTTTAATTTTTTTATGACTCTATTTGAATAGATATAACAAAATAAATTGCACGTTCTCATTGCTACTTTTTCTGTTCTACAAGATGGTGTTATCAGATTTTCAAACCGACGTTTCGTCTCTGAGCTGCCATCATCAACTTTGGTTTTTTAAATACGGCCCTGGATTTTTTATTACGGATTTTAAGAGCATCTAAAGTTCCAAAGCCAATGATGTATCGCACTTATTCGAAAAATTCATATTAATGGCCTTTCCATTTCATGTGTTAGAGAGAGACAGAAAACACATTTTTGGTAAGATTTTACCAGGAAATCATTAAAATGATTTTTTCGAATAAGTGCGATACATCATTGGTTTTGCGACATTAGAAACTCTTAAAGTCCGCAATAAAAAATCCAGGGCCGTATTTAAAAAAGCAAAGTTGATTATGGCAGCTCAAAGACGAAACGTCGGTTTCGTTCTTGTAGAACAGAAAAAGTAGCAATGAGAATATGAAATTTATTTTGTTATATCTATTCAAATAGAGTCATAAAAAAATTAAAATGAAATCACGAATATTCGGTTATTTCTAAATATCTTCGGAAATATTCGGATTTTTTTAACTTTTAAGGTGGCATTTTAATCAGCATCAAATTGCGCAACTTTGCCTCCATTTAACAGACCTCGTATCTCTTCTAGTTTCCGAGATCCCAATGATGAGGCTCGAATTTGGGACACCCTGTACAGCAATATCCCCTATCATATGCCATTACCAAAATAATACAACTTACTATTGGACTATAATCCAGATAAATGGCATTATGTTTAAATTCACCAGAACCGAAATCAGACTCGAAGCGCAGCTGACTTACTTTTTTTCGACTCCATTATAACGCGAAATAAGATGAACTAACTACCAGAACTATCACCCACTTGTCGTACGCTTCAAAAACAGGTTCCCTCAACACTTTGTTCTAAAGAGAAAATCTAGGACAGGGGGTGTGTTCAAAAACCATTTTGAACACTCTCAAATCTAACGATTTAGTTTTGTACAATTTGACATTCCACGCCACTGTCCTCGCATTCCAAATAAATTAAAATCCATGGCGATACTACTAACGCCATCTCTTGTTTACAACGTTTATCCACTGCGCCAGGCAGTCTAGAAAGCTAAAAGTTAAGCGTCCTCAAAAGGCCTCCGACCAATCATAGCGCCTCCCGCTATACCCCGGCGACCGAGTCGACCAATCACAGCGCATCCTACAGAATAGCCACTTCATCCAACCTGAAATTCCCTAAAATTCAGATCTTTAATAACCGAATTTCATGAAAACTAGTCAGCAGATTTCAACCGGATTTATATTAAAATTCATAATATTAATTTAGACAACCGGTCATGTTCAGTTTTTACACAATATCTCTGTATTTACATTATTGCCCTTTCCATGTCCGAACCGATGCATCTTCTCTCACCAGAAGGGGCGATGCCAACTTCGAGTTGATCTAGTCACGTTCTAAATTCTAGAATTCAGTAGTAAAAAGTTGCATCTCGACTCTGCACCATGTAAGTCGCTCTAAAGGCGCTGTTCCCGCCGACATGGCGTCAAGCCGCCATGTCGGCCAGCTTTCACGTTTTCAGACCTCATAATCTATCTAGTTCGTTACTTAAGTGACATAGTGATATCCAGCCATAATCATCGTCATATCAACCCTACAAAAAGGCATTTATCGGCATCCTGACTGCCATTATGGAGACCCACTGATCCCTAGTTCTAAGCCTACAAAAAGGTATTTATCGGCATCCTGACTGCCATTATGGAGACCCACTGATCTCTGGTTCTAAGCCGACAAAAAGGTATTTATCGGCATCCTGACTGCCATTATGGAGACCCACTGATTTCGAGCTCTAAGCCTACAAAAAGGTATTTATCGGCATCCTGACTGCCATTATTGAGACCTACTGATCTCTCTAATTCTCAGAGGCTGTACCATCGCAGTACGGTCCCCAATGGTCTTGCCCATGGGTTTTTCAACATTCTCTATCACGAGTATACCACTGGGTTGCTATACTCTTGCCTTATTCTAATATAAGGATTACTCTAGTCTGCATACATTCTCTGGCCTAATTCTCATATAAGGATTAAACGGCACTAGTCTGCCAATGCATTCAATTGTCACAAGGCTATATCCCCTACGCGGATATCAGCTTACCTATGCGACCTGCATTGCGTGTTTTTACAATAATTTTTTTGTGTATAGAAACCGCACTCACAAAGGCATCAATGTCATGCTATTATGCAATAACTGCATACCCTCCCAATCTACTACATTCCAGTCATTCTTATTTGCAAGAAATTGAAGCACATTGTACAATGTACATCGAAGCTAGCAAGAGGCCTAGCAAGTGTTTTTCAAAGTGACTCTCCCAGTGTTGGAAGATAAACTGCTGAACATTGAACGTTTCTCGACAATGGTGAATATAGTGTACATATTAGCTTATAGGTGGACATTAAGGTAATAGTTATCCTGTTAATATTGCTTGTATATTATTGTATTTCTTATCAAAGCTAAATCAGCTAACAGAGTTGATACGTAGCTGTTCCGCAGGGACTCTAAACAGACATTTAACTGTACATAGCTTCAAGGTTATGTTTATAATCATATATTAGTTTAGTATTACAACTGTCATATCGTAGCACTGACTACGTACATTCATTTCATGTTTATATTTTGTGTATTGTTGTAACAACGTCCTTTACTTAATCGCATTTAATTAAGCACGCCACTGGATAAAAGTTCATGCCGCGTACGAATGCACAATGTGGAATGTGGCAGTTAACGCTCCATAATTCTAGAATCAGCCGTTTGGCCAACCATCGTCGATATCCCAACCGACTCGATCGGGTGAAAATTTCCAGCCGTAAGCGCGTCGCTAGAAGTAAAATTGAAGTTTAGTTGCCGATCAGCTCACGAGATGGAAAGAAGTAAGGGACCACTTTAGGTCAGCGTCCGTGGATCTTCATGAATCCTAAAGGGACGAGCAACTCAGCCATTTAGCCCCTAGCCCCATATCTCTAAGGAATTTATGAGATTTTCCGGCATTTTTGGCCACTAGGGACTTAGCCAATTTTTCGACATCTCGAAAAAGATAGGGCTGTAGAAAGCTTACGGACGAACGAAAAAGGCCCCGAAGCGAAGGAAAATGCATTGTAGGACCAGCACTCTCAATTGGTACCGAATCAGCCTTCTACCGAATTTATTGAGTTTTTCCGAGTTTTTGGAACTTCAAGACTTAGAAGAAACTTCGGAGAAAAAGTGTTTTGAAGACAGAAGTTAAGTACTTGAAGAGGCCTTGTCAAGCGGCCGAGTACTAATAATTCACCGAGACCTTCAACTGTAGTGCGCACCCTACAGCAACACCCGCGAAAAAGGTTAGTTGCGAGCACCTTGAGTCAGCCTACTGGTTTGGGTTCCCTCCATTCACGTATGTGCCTCTCTGGTCCTCAATATTAGTCGTAGTTAAACATTGGGCGAGAGTAAAGCGCGTCGACGGCCAGTTCGGTTTCGAGAACTGGAGAGCCCCCTGACTCCCCCATACTTTAGCTACTCGGCCTACGGGTGAAAAGCGAAAAGGCATAGGAGCCGAAAAAGAAAATAAGGCTTCACCCAAAAAAATTCGGGCGCGTTCAAAGAGTGATAAGTTAGCCAAGTTCGTTCGGGAGATAGCGAAGTTATACTGTTGCGACTGGAGTTATCTCAAAAGAAGAATCAAAGGCTATTTATCACTAGTTCGTATACCATACAAAACCAGCAAACCAGCTCGGTCTCTGAACTGAGAGCCGTGTCCGGGGAGTAGTTTGGTCTAAATACACATATCACACATTAAATCCCCAAAAAGTCCCCCCTGACGCCCCTGATTTACACAAAACCTCTATCAGAAAACTGTCGAGCAGCATCTGACAAGTTGCCAGGTATTGGCATATAATACATAGCACACACCCCCCAAAAAATCCCCAAGAAACAACGATTTTTTAAAAGTCCTCCTCGAGCAACTTCCGTACGACCACTCTTAAGGTGATCGATACCAAAAACTCGCAAATAGCGTCTGACGCCCCAAAAGACGATTTTTGTGCGATCCTTGTTAAACTTCGTACGGATCCGGCTGCTTAGAAACCTTAAGACTTCCAACGCGTTTTGAAAATCTCGCGTGCGGAGCGAGAAGTCCCAAAAAACTAAAGACATTAATACGTGTTAGATATTAATTAAAATATCTTAAGTTCTTACTAAAACGGAGTTTTATCCACAATACCGAAACAGAATTATTGCACTCGACGCGCGTTTCGCTAACCATGTTAGCATCATCAGGAGATGATTAAAACTGTCAGTTTTATGGAATGCAAAAACCATGTTAACTGGAAGAACCAAATTTAATTAGTCTAATTTCAGAACGCGCGGAGGTACTAAAACCGAGGTTGGAATTTATGAAACATGTTAAAATGTTAATTGTCACATTAAGATTTTCAGCGACCTAGGAATTTTAAGTGTTCTTAGTAAAACATTTTAATAGCTGAACACGTGCTGACTCCAGATGTTTGAGGAGAAAAATAATAAAAGCTAGCATTGAAAGATGGTACAAGCAGATAAAAATCTTTGGGCAAGAGTCAGTCAAAAAAGATTCTTCACGCGCTATAGCATGTTACACTGCCCAAAAATATGGGAACTCTGAGAAGTCAGTCAGATAAAAATCTTCACGCTTGGCAACTAGTTACGCTGCTCAAATGGTTAAACAGTATTGACCAATTCGCGAAAAATGTCCCTGAGTACCAGAGGCCCGTGGAATGTGAATAAGTAGTCAAGAAAAAGTCATTCTGCGGTAGAAAGCGGTACCTTTTTCCAACTTGGGCCCGGAAAAGTACTACATGTTTCAAATTCATCACCCGTCGTGAGGGAAGGTGTAAAAAAAGCTATTAGGCCTTGGAGTGCATGTTACGGATTAACAATAGGACTTAGAGAGTAAGTTTAGCTGTAATTCATAATGATTAGGGTACCTGTATTTATCCAAACATAACTGATGTATATCCTTGATATTTTTATAAACCTCATTAAAACTCAGTGCTAGTGCGAATCTAGTTTTCATTTATTAGAGAATGTAGAATTTATCTTACCAGATTGCATTTAAGTTCGGGGGAGTCTCAAATAAAAAGTAAATAACTGCGGGATAAGTGTTAATAATGCTAATTGGTTATCTTTTTATGATATCATAACGTTTTCTGGTGAACTCTTAAATAACTAGGTCATAACTGAAATTACCTGAATATAATGGGATCAATCACTGAATTAATATAAAAATGCCATAAATTTGGAATTTCAACTAGTATTTTCAAACGGAAAGTGGTTTGACCTACGCTTATTTCCCTATAACTAGGGTTACTAGTAGTAGTACGACTCTGTTGGCTTTTGCGTGAGCAAGTCAACTAGTAAAGACCCCTGTCCGGGGGGCTTAGCAAGAGCTGGAACGACCCTTCCAGATTGGTTACACCCTGGTGGACACAGATACTATTTTACACCCTCCAGCACGTCGAGTATATACTCCCGGAGGCTCCGACTTGTACATGCACGGCACAAACATTTAAATCTTGTACATGGATTTTTAGGGCCCAAACTCCTGGTTGGACGGCAGATTCCTCCTCGGGAAATCAAAACGGTTCCCGAACGTTTACCACGCTCCCCCCAAACTAAAGACGGAAAAAGCTGATAACGGGACGCGTATTAACTCGACAGAGAACGAAGCGGAAGTTCAACTAGGGTTACATTGGGTACAGAACAGGTGGAATGAAGCAACTGATTAGGTGAAAGGAAAAGGGCGTGTCACATGGCGTTTAGGTAAAATATATTCATGGCAATAGGGTGCCAACACATTGGTACTATGAACCTGGTTTTAAACGAAAATGAACGGGAATTGAGGAAAAGTCCGCTAATACAGTAGGTTAGCAAAAATATGTAATCGGCGTTCATCTCAGCAGTTTTCCCATAATTGATCCTGTGTGCTCGTATGTAAGAAGAACTATAAAAACGACAGTTACTGCGTAATAAATTATAAAGCATTTAAATGACACTAATATTTTGGTGATCTTTAAGAGGACTAAGATTAATATAGGAATCGATTTGAGTGTGGGTTGGCATTATATTTAAAAAATGTACATTGCATTCTCTCGGCACTTAGAGTACATTTCATGTTACAATTGGGACTTGTTAATTCATAGCATAATTGTTTCAGAGTTGTGATAATAGAAAAATCACGGATCTCATCAAAAAGGATAAATCTTTCCCTCCAATCTGAAAAAACGGAAAAATATACAAGACCTCGTTTAAAACATTTGCGCTTAAAATAAACCTTAATTTTAAAAACTCTTAATAATTGACCCAAGTCAGTTACTGAACTAATATGTTTACCATCAGTTTATTGAAAAGTCAATTATTATTTATCACAAGCTGAATAAGTGTCAATTCAACTTGTGACACATAATAATTGACTTAAACTGATGATAAGCATCTCTCTCGTTCTCTCTTTTTCTTCTTTCTCTCTCTTCCTCTCTTTCTCCCTCCCTCCTTCCTTTATGGATCACCCTATACAGTGGGACTGAATATTGTGAATTCCAATTCAATGTAACATTAACCTTTGTATATAAACTTTCTATTTGCTATTGAGCATAAACCCTTTGAGCAATAATAAGCAAATCTATCCAAGCCTTTTGAATTAATTTTAAATTATTATATTAACTAACGGTGCCTTCGATACTTACTTGCACTGTTCTAGAGATACACTGAACTCAAAACATTCATCAAAGATAGGATGCAAAGTCCTTTTGTGAACATTTGTCTGTTGTTCATTACAATGTGGAAATATTCGCCTGGGGAGTAGTTCTATTATGACAAAGGGGTCGCTAAATCCATTTGGATCCAAAGGAATGATGTCACGAGCATGGAGTACCTGCAAATACAAATATTTTTACATCGATTAACAGAAAAAATATAGTAATAGGAATTATATGCTGGGAAATTACTATGATAACTATTGACAGTAGTTTGGGTCAGTTAGGTCAGACCGACCGCCGCGGCCGCGGAAATAGGCGCTCTTTTTATTATTTTTTCAAATTTTGTTTTCAAGGTATTCGTCGTATTCTAGTGGGAGCTGCAAGTTGGATCTGATAATATGGGCAAATAAGGTCTAATCGGAGACTATTGATGGCGTATGTGGACACTGAATAAAGGCAATGAATAAAATAGAGAGAAAATAATAAGGAAGAGCTAGAGGTAGGGAGAATGCCTAATCGTGCGCATTATTATCTTTCCAGGGAACGCCTAAATATCTCATTTTAGACATACACGGATACCTCTTGACCTGTGTCGGAAATATAGATGCCCAAAAGCCGGCATGTGTCTATGGTCCGAAAAATAAGACGTAGCCGTATAATTTGTAGGAATGTAGTTTCAGCTGCAATCATGTTTTTGGTAGATTATTCGTGCGCACCATTAACAAATATCGCGCAACATTAACCGACGCAGTATGCCATAGATTACATTTATTTATTTTTATTTCAAATTATATAAGGTTTTAAAACACTACAACCGTTTAAGACGGTCGCATCGAGAGTCATAGACTGGAGATGGTTTTAAACAATTGGTCCTCACAGGGCGGTCAGCTCTCACTTATGGCTCCACGTGCCACACCCTGGAAACTGCATCGACCTGCAGGCTAAACTTCGTGAGGGTAGCCAGATATGGCGATAAAACTAGTTTTAGGCAGCAGTGACACTAAAAGGCACTTGTTGGCGTATTTGTAGATATAGAAAAAAACGGTGGCAAATAACATAATTAGAAGCGTGGCAAGGATTGTCGTAACGGTTTTAATACTGCGATGAGGAAGGCAACGGAAAACCACCTCATAAAAATTTTCCTAGTAGATCAATTATGGCTAAGCAAATCTGTACAAAGGCCCTCAGTCCCCGGCAGGCCTTAGATGGCCAGATGGTGCGAAGAATCCCCGGGTTAGCCATGAAAGTAGCTGCGTGGAACGTAAAAAGCCTATTTGTATCAGGGAAACTAGATAACCTGGTTTAAGAGATGGAAAGGCTGAAAATCAACATGCTTGGAGTTAGTGACGTCCAGTGGACTGGCTCAGGTACATGCCTAACTAAAAACAGCACAATGTATTTCTCTGGAAATAATAACCCAAATCACAGATATGGGGTAGCAATAATAGTTGACAGAATGATAAACAAATCAGTAATCGGTTTCACACCTTCTTTCTGACGCTAAAGGTCCAAGCAAGTCCAACAGCAATTAATGTTATACAAGTCTATACGCCTACTGCAGACAAGAGTGATCATCGAATTGAAACGTTTTATGAAGAATTTAGAGAAGCACTCCAAACAACAAAAAACCATGAGCTCACAATCATACTTGGTGACTTCAATGCCAAAGTGGGACAGTAAGAAGTTGAAAACTGCGTAGGAAAATTTGGACTTGGACAACGTAATGAGTGGGGAGATCGGCTAGTGAGAATTTTGTCAAACCGAACATTTGATAATTACGAACACGTTTTTTAAACTTCCAAATCGAAGACTCTACACGTGGAAATCCCCAGCAGATGGTATCAGAGGTATAGTACAAAATCAAATCGATTTTATTCTTATAAAAGAACAATATAAGAACTCTGTTATATCACTAAAAACTTATCCGGGAGCAGATATCAACTCTGATCATATCTCTAATAGCAAAAACTGAACTAAAATTAAAAAAAAAATCAAAACCTAAAACTACAAAACAATCCATTAATGTATCTTCTTTTACGACAAAAAACAAAAGAAAATAAAAAAAATTTAAAAAGCTTAACACAAACCAGTTTTAATCACACAGATGTTAATCTTAAATGGGACTGCATTCAAAATACTATGGACAAAGCAGGTTCAGCCCTACCAAACAAGCGCGAAGCAAAACAATTATGGATGTTTGAAGAAATTTTAAAACTTATGGATGAAAGAAGACAAAAGAAGAACAACATTAATGAATATGCTAAACTAAACTAACCCAAACTAACCCAGACTAATAGCAAACCTATATTGGGGACAAACAGCTAGAGTTAGATTAGATGACTATTTATCCGAAAATATAGAAATACAGCGTGGTATTCGGCAAGGGTGTATTTAGTCTCCTCTCCTTTTCAATGTTTACAGTGACACAATCTTTGAGGAAGCGCTTGCAGAAGGAGACAAAGGAATAAAAATAAACGGTCAACAATTTAACAGTTTTAGATATGCCGACGATACAGTAGTATCAACAGACAGCAGTGAAGATCTGCAGAATTTGCTGCAAAGAATAAATGACTCTTGTAAGCGATATGGACTCAATATGAATTTCAAGAAAACAAAGTATATGGTTATTACAAAACAACAAAATATAGACGTAAACTTAACAATTGATAATACTCGAATTGAAAGAGTACAACGTTACAAATATTTAGGCACAATAAGAAATGAAACTGCTGAACAGTTACAAGAAATAAGGGCCAGAATTGAGATAGCCAGAAAATCTTTTATCAAACTCAAGAAGTTTCTTTGCAACAAAGACATAAACTTCCCATATTAGGGACGGTGTATTGGTAAACAGCCCACTGCACTCCGACCAGTACGCCTATCAGACAGGTAAGTCAACAGAAACAGCACTCCACCAGCTGGTCAACAGGGTGGAGGATACACTGGAAAACAGGGAGGTGATGCGGGCCGCCTTCCTGGATGTGGAGGGGGCGTTTGGCAACAACACCTTCGACTCAATAACCAGATCCCTAGGACAAAGAGGAGTTGAGGGCACTTGCTGTCGGTGGATTAACTCCATGCTGAGGGGAAGGTTGGTAGGAGCAACCGTCGCTAGGAGCACGCTGGTGGCTCGGGTGCACCGAGAGTGTCCGCAGGGCGGGGTGTTATCTCCGCTCCTGTGGAACCTGGTGGCGGACGGCCTACTCAGGGCGCTCACGGATGGGGGACACTGTGCACTCGGATATGCTGATGACATAGTCATCATCACCCGAGGCAAATTTAACTCAACGGTTAAAGAGCAGATGCAAAATGCTCTGAACCGGACTACAAGATGGGTAGATCAGGAGGGTTTAAATATTAGTCCCAACAAGTCTAACATCGTAGCTTTTACTCGAAGGCACAAGGTGGGGGATCTAGGACCACTTAGCCTGAGAGGACAAAACACACAGATCTCGAACGCGGTAAAGTATAGGGGTAACATTGGACTGGAGACTTACCTGGAACCGACATCTGGAAAATACCATCAAAAAAGCGGTGGCATCACTCATAATTACCAGACGCTTACACGGGAAACAATGGGGATTAAGACCAGACATGATGTATTGGACATACAAAATGGTGGTAAAACATATCCTAACATACGCCTCTCTGGTGTGGTGGCCCAAGACAAAACAGAAAAGCGCGATTTCACAACTGGGTAAGGTACAAAGACTTGCCTGTCTAGGAATGATGGGGGCAATGCAGACCACTCCAACTGCCGCCATGGAGATCCTCCTGGACCTCCCGCCTATACACTTGTGATAAGGGGGGAGGCCAGGCTGGGGGCACATAGACTGCAGCAAACAACCACCGTTGAAGCTGAACATGGCAATCGCTGATCTTGTGGGGGGAGATGTTTTAAACATGAAAACGGACCACATGCAAAAGCGATACTGTTTTAACAGATCATTCGAGGTGAACTTTCCAAGTAGAACCGAATGGGAAAATGGACCAACAGCTATCAGAAGGCAGGACCAAACCTGGTTCACAGACGGGTCAAAAACTGCAACTGGTACTGGATCAGGAGTCTACTCTGCTAGTCAAAGTCAGAGCAAATACTATGCACTGGGTATGTATGCTTCTGTTTTCCAAGCAGAGGTATACGCCATACTTAAGTGCGCCATAGAGAATAATAGGAGGGCCACAAACAATCGGCGGATCCTAATATTGTCGGACAGTCAAGCGGACAGAGCTCTACTGAGCCAAGAAGTGTCATCAAGACTGATGTGGGAATGTCTTGAAGAACTATAAACCCTGGCAGACCGGAATACGGTAAGACTAATTTGGGTGCCAGGACATAGAGGGATCGAAGGCAATGAAAAAGCTGATGAACTCGCCAGGAGAGGATCAGAAACAAAACTAATCGGCCCAGAACCGAAAGACTGGGTTCGAAAAGAACATCGACGTCACTGGGCAGAAATTCCCAGGCGAAACCATGGAAAGGAATTTATTGGCCTACCATGCAAAAAAAGAACCGAAAAACTGCTACTCATGAGCAGAGATCGGTTACGAATCATAACCGGTCTTTTGACCGGTCATGCACCCCTAAAGGTACACCTGAACAGGATGGGTCTGTTTATCGGAGAGCTTAACTGCAGACTATGCAATAAGGAACCGGAAACAGCCAGACACATCCTTATCAAATGCGAGGCACTGGACCGCAGGAGACTTAGCATCTTTGGGCAAGCAAATATAGACCCAGAGATACTAATCAAACACTCAGTAAAGGACACAAAAATACTGGAGTGGCTATCATAAAACCACACAGGCTCAGCACAATAAGCCTGTACAGGCTGCAGTGCTATATGGGGACGTATGTCGGACAGGCCGAAACTTAACTTGAAATTGAGGACAAGAATACTTCGATGCTATGTATTTTCAACTCTATTATATGGTGCCGAAGCATGGACACTTAAAACAGCTGAAATAAACAAACTGGTAGCGTTTGAAAGATGGTGCTATCGTCGCATGTTGCGGATTTCGTGGGTCGACAGAGTTACAAATGTCGAAGTGCTGCGTCGTATGAACAAAGAAGAAAAGATTTATAAAACGCTAAAGAAAAAGAAACTCGAATAATATTATCATCAATTGCTGCAAAGAAAGGCGTTGTCAGGGTAGAAGAAGAACTTCATGGTTGAGAAACCTCAGAGAATGGTTCTCAATGACGTCCAATGAACTGTTCCGTGCAGCTGCAAATAAAGTGCGCTATGTTGATAGCCAACCTCCGTTATAAGATGGTACGCGGAGAAGAAGGAGAACACTACAACCAACATAAACTGGAAGACAATAAGAAAATATAAGTATGCATTTACTAACTCCTCGATGCCGTGAGGCTCCAAATTCACGGACATGTCCCTCAACTTTTTTCTGAATACCAGCTTCTCATTCGTAATCAAACGTATGTGATGTTCCAGCTTGTTATATAGCGTAATTCCCATATAATAAGCACTTTTTTCAGATAGTTAATCTATGTATGGATTAATGTCTAACCGTGTAATTAGGATTTAAATTAAACACGCCACTACAGAACTGCAGAAAAGACATTTTATAAATCACACTAAGAATACGTTTCTGCATAATGAAAATGTTAATAATATATCTAAATTAGCTGCTACTTTGATTTTAAAAATTGTTATTGAAGTTGTAAACTTGTTCAGTGCGTCTACTTCAAAACTTCCAAAGCTAACCTAATACTCACCTCAACGCATAAAGAATCATGATTAAAATATGCTCTAACAGCCAGATTTCCATACGGACTAGCAGTGGTGTTGTACTGATCTTGTAACCTCTGGCCATAAAATATTTCTACAAGTCTCTCGGTATCAGTCCTGTGGTACTGCAGTCTCTGCTCGATCTGACAGAAAGTGGTAGAATGAAGCAGTTCAGTACTAAGCCCATGCCCTTCAGCATGGAAGAAATCTACCATCAGTTCCAGGGCAGAGTGCAGTCGTTCATGAAACATTGCGGGCAGATCTTCGTTTGTTGCGCCTCCGTCCATTTGGTGATTGAGTTCGGCTAAGGTGTATTCCCACACCTGAAAGAAGAACATGGGTAATTATACGAAATCATATACGACTCTTTGCAGCATGAATCAACGACAAGGTCGCAGTTCATTCGAATGTGAATCAGTATTCAGTGCAAATTTAAACTTTTTCTGCGGTAACTTGCAACTACTCAACTTTCATGGTTCTGAAAGAGAGTGCTAACTGCCAAAAGATATGCAGCATTTACGACAATGAGGTCATCGGATCGGCAATACTACGAAAAATCCATGATTAGGAGTTCGAAAAGGTTAGAGTGGGAGAGGGCGATTAGAATGAGGTCTTCGCTATGCTGTAAAGGGGCCTGTAAGGAAGACTTCGAGCCTCTCCGCAACAATTACTACTATCCAGTATCCAGCCAAAAAAGTCCTCTAAAGGCTTCTTAAGGGCCATACATTGTTGACGGTGGTAGTCCGTAAGTTCAATAATAATGCTAATTCAGAAAGCAATACAAGAAATTTCTTAAAATTACAAGATTTGCAGATTTCATTTGTACCTACTCTGTACTAGAAGATTCTACTTCATTTGCTTCTTACAAAAACAAGGCAAATGTATGTAGACAAAAGTATTAAACAAACAGTAACTAAAAGGAAATAAGATTAACACTAAATTTTAAATAAACACTCAATATAAGTGTAATGAAATAAAATAAGACAGTGATATTCTAAAGTCTAATAGCGATAAGATTAAGAAAATACAATTATAAATTAAAATTAAAAGAGCAACAGCATAGGGCTCCATAATGTTGTTCATCGAATCAGAAACTGTCGAAACTACAAATTATAATAGTTTAAATGACGATTGCTAAGGCAAAACCGAGAAAAAATGTATTTTAACTTTTAAGATATAGTTGCTATCTTTTAGGGATACAAGTGAAATTATAACTACCAAGGTGTAAATATATATGTATGCAAAATATTATATATTTTTTAAGCATTGGAACCACTCGTACAGTTTTTAAAACTTCCATTGTACAACTTGTTCAAATAATATTTAAATTAGTTGTAATGTGTGTTGATGGACACATCTCAGACACATTCACCATTAATGCCGCCGTGTATAAGGGCGGAATGCATTCACACCAACTCTGTTCCTCATCTATATTAATGACCTGCTAACCGAAATCAATGATCCTGTTTAATGTTTTGCAGATGACAGTACTCTTGTTTCCCAATATGACTGTTTAGAACATTAATAAGTAAATAAACACTAACTGATCCTAAATAATCAAAAAGGAACCTTGTTTTTTGGTGCTTAAGTGCAAGGTATTATGTATACTTAAATCTATAGGAAAGTAAACATTGAAGATATTCTAGCTGTAGTCTGCTGCGTCCTGTGGACTGGGAAGAATCTAAATGATATCAGTGGTATCTACTGTTGCTGTTAGGAAGTACGAAAATACAGCAACCAGGATTCTTTCTCAAAAAAAAGTTGGACTCTGTATATCAATAATGATGATGTATACCTACCTGTCCAACGTCGTTAAGTATACTTTTTTTAGCAAATCTGATGAACTTAAATGCATTATCCGCTATTTCAAATATGATTGCTTCAGGTTCTAAAAATCCATCCTGTGTTTCTGCTTCATCAAATTCTAAATTGGAATCGGAACTACTCTTTAACACTCACGTCAGTGTTACTGCTTTCAGATCTTGTTTTAGTTTTTCCTTGGTTTCATTCAATCTGCCTTTGAGACGAATAACAATGCTCGTTTCATTTCTTTTGCTTTATTTGCTTTACTTCGTGGTTCTGTTTGCATATTCTCCTTTTTCTTGTCCTCTTTTCCTCTCATCTATCTTTCTTCGGAGTATCTGTATATATCCTAGATCCCCTCCCGCAGTCTTTCTTTATTGCTGTGATTCTTTTTAAAGGATATGTACAGATCATTTTCAGGTGTTATTAAAGATGCTGAACTTGATCCTTTTAAATGGGATGGCGTAACTTGTTTTGACGCAACATCCTTGTCCAGTGACTCAATTGGTAGCAGAAGTGGAGTTTCCATAAGAGAACATGAAGGATCCTGCCGCCCAATTTGCTCTTCTTGTTCCATCATATTTGCTTCTTGCACCTGTTGAGGTTGCATTTTAATGGTAGGTTCTTCTTCATTAGAATCACCGTACACCTGGAAAGCTACAAAGTCGTCTTTTCCAAACGCCAATTTATCGATACCTTGGCGCTGAAAATCCACTAATGATGTTTCTTGCAGTGAGTGATTCAAGATAAGCAGTTTTTGCCAACTTCGGAATGTCGTAAATTGTAACAGTCTTTCCCGGGCTACTAATATGCCAATCGCTGAAAGCTGTTTTTAGTTTAGACTTCAACGGTCCAAACACATCTCACATCTAATAGCTGGAGGCGGTGGGAAGCGTGAGGAGCAAAAGAGAGATACATAATTCTACTATCTCTGGCGTATGTAATCGCCTCGATAGTTACGTGGCTTTTGTGGTTGCCACCTAATAACAGTATTTGGGTGTCTTTAGAACAAAGTGTGTGTTTTTGAATCTGATGTAGAACTTTGACATAAGCTCAGAATTTATCCAACCACTTTTGGAAGCAGCACCAAGGCTTTCTTTGGGTGCAGCATTTATGAAAGTGACTTTATAATGCACACGCGGAAATACAAATAATGGTAGTAGCTTAAAGCCATTTGACGAAATTATGTCTTCAACAAACAAGTTGTCCCACTTGTGTTTGCGTTTTTTCTGCAGATTCGTTAAAATTGTAAATCCTCCTGATGTAAACTTGCATCTAGTATAGACTTCTTCTAGTGTTTGTAAAATACACTTACTGCCGTTTTGTTAAAACCAAATGGCCGTGCGGCACTAGTATTTTCGAGCTTTCTAAGACTCAAATTACGATGTGGCTTTCGAAACCCGTTCAACCAGTCAATGTCCGATATTCGCTTTTAATCCCATTTTGGTGGATACATAAAATTATTGTTTTTCGCATATATGTAGGTTAACTTTCTGACTTGCAAAATCGTTAAGCCATAATGCATTTTGCTGCATTTTGAAACGTATTCAATTAAAAAAGGACTCGAAAATACTTGAAAAGATGTATACTTTGAGTTAAATTGGCGAATATTTTTGTCCAGGTTACCCTTTCTACGAATTTTCGTAACTTGGCTCTCTAAAGTCGATGCTATTAAGCGTGAAGTGAAATAAGCGTTTGCTTAGAAAACATGTTCTAATCCCTCGGTGGGAGGGTGGAAAGTCGTGCTGACTGGAAGGTGTAAGGGGCGGGACGCGTAGTGGAGGGTGATTCCTACTAGGACTCCAGGTTTCATCCTTGAGCGCGATAGCGTGGCCTGAGGGCGCTCGGGGGTAGTTCATGCGGGGATTCGGACTTTGGAGTCTCTGACAGAAACGGTTATACCTACAGTGCGCGAAACCTCCTTACATTAGAATCCTCAGTCCTGTCTTTCATAGGTTTATTTTTTGTGCAAGAGTCCGGAGCCACCAGGGGCTCAGGCCCGTCGTACTGCAGGTTCCTACCGTAAATACAAGGACTTTCAAACTGGAACAACGTTTAACGTAGGCAGAAGGGTAGCTCCGCCTCTGTCTAAGCGCCGGAAGAGAGGTGTGCTGGCGAATTGCCTCATTTGAGAGCAAAGCCATAGTGTCTTCCGAAAGGGAGGTACAAAGAGAAACAGAAACGAGGTTTGACTAGGAAACTCGGATCAATTATTTACGTCTAGTTGGTATCCGCAGAATTGATCCCGATACGATATGAAGGGTACAGGGAAAAACCAACAAACTTCAAAAAATATAAAAATGTGATTATCCTTCTAATATATTGCTTTTAATTTGAAATTAAATATGGCAAATCATAGAATATATTAAATGTTTTAATAGTACTCTGTCCAACAGAGGAATAACTGAGGGCCGAAGGAATATAGTCCAATATGGTTGCCAGATCGTTCCCTCAAATTTAGGACTTCTCGAAAAAATCCTCAAATAAATGCATTTTTTATTTTCGTAGATTATTATATGTTATTCCTGGATACACTTTCGTGACTAAAATATATCAGCCGCTTTTCTGGTTCATAATCTGTTTTCCAAGACTTCATTTATTGCTGCAGACATTATTTATTCTTCATTTATTGAACTACAGCGGGTATCCTTTTTCTTATATAACCGCGCCATGAATTCGAAATTAATGATGAACGTAAGGAAGATAGAGCCATACAAGCAATTGTTCATACGCGCCGGGGCACATTCATACCCGTATGAATGTGCTCTCAACCATATGTTTGAATCTACCCTACAGTATGATATTAACACCATATCAAATAAGCTCATTAAACGATTAAGAAACTTGAGCAAAATATGATGTCAGGTTCTGAGGTACCTGCTTTTTTTGAGAAGACAGCTGTTGCGTTAAACTGGACATTATTTTCCTTACCCCATTCCACGATGACGTTTATATCCTCATTGATCGCAGCAATTTGAATTTCTTGCTCGCCTTGGGAACGAGCAGTGGTCATTGGAGTGCGCGAAATGAATGAGGATATAAGAATACTATCTTCTGCTAAGCTGTGAATAGAAATCTTTGTCCTGTCTAAGAGATCGTTGATATAGAGCAGGAACAGTGTGGGAGATAATATATACACCCTTGAAGAACTCCGGCATTAATTTTAAATTCCTCCGAGAGATGTCCATCAATACCAACTCGGATGCTTCGAGCCCTTAAGAAATTGGAAAGCCATAGCAGTCTTAGTGGTAATCCGTATGCTGTCAATTTGTTTAATAATCCGTCATGCCACACCCTATCAAATGCTTTGGATATGTCGAGAGCCACTGCACGAGATTCGCCTTAGCTCTCGTTGGCTTTGGTCCAGAGGTAGGTCATGTAAGTCAGGAGATCTCCCGTTGATTTGTGCTTACGGAAGCCATACTGGCCCGCCAATTCGAGATATTTTAAGAGCTGTTCGTTGATCAGTTTCTCCATGACTTTGGACATGATGTGAACTAGACGGTAGTTATTTGGAATAATTTTTTACCTTTCTTCGGGATTGGTTGCGCTTGAGCGCATTTCCAGTTAGAAGAAAAGCCTGTAGTTCTGTATGATACGGAGTAAAGCCTGCATAGTGGATCTGTTAGTTGATCAGCACATTTCTTAAGCACTATTGCTGGAACGCCACCCGATCCTGTGGCCTTGTTAGTCTCTAGGCTTTTGAGAATTCGTTTCACTTCGTGTTGGCGAAATACCAGACCTTGCGTTGAGGAATTCACTCTCCAGATAGTTGGGGGAGTCTTTCCTTGATGATCTAAGATAGAATTTGATGCAAATATTTCGGCAAAAATGTTCGCTTTTTCTTTGGCCGGTTCCGCTATTGAGCAATCACCTCTGGCCAGCGGTGGGATTGAAGTGTTTGAGAAACCCTGACTGACAGCTTTGACAACCTACCAAAAGGATCTTGATCCGTTAGGACAGTTGAGGAGCCTATTCTTGATCTGCTCGTTATACCCCTCTTTGCTCTCGTCAATGGTCCGCTTACACTGGTTTCTAGCCGTCATGAGTATATTTCGATTTTCGGCTGTCGGATCTCGGCCTACCATTTGCGGTTGGCGGCATTTTTAGCATTGACTGATCTTGAGCAGCTTTTCCCAAACCATGGTTTACTGTTTGAGATACGTTTCATAGAAGAGGGGATGAAAGCTTACAGACCAGCTAGGATAACGTGAGTTATCTCACCAGCAGATTCAGGGGTGCTTTGATTCCGAAAGCAGACATCTTTCCAAGGAAAAGAAAGATAAAACTCGCGAAGATAACGCCACTTTGCTGATTTGTAGTGCCAAACTTTTCGGGGTACCTGCGGCTTCTGTATTTTGATAGCAATCACAGGTTGCGGAGATAAGATTGTGGTCTGATGAGCCTAACGGAGGTTGGAAAGTTACGGTGTAGAGGTCAGGATTAGTTGTTAAGAATCGATCCAGGAGGCTAGCAAAGTCGTTTTGACGCTCAAAAATCCTGGTAGGTTCGTCAACTAGCTGAGAAGTCCATGACTTATAGCAAAAGACTTGGCTTCTCGTCCTTCTTCGTTGTTTTTGTAGGAGTGTTTCAACCAGTCGATGGTACGTTGAAGTATCCTACTATGACAATTTCTGACGTTGGGTAGTTGATCTGCAGAAAATCGATTTGATTGCCAAAATTTGAGAAAATCCGTTTATATTAGTGTGCGCTAGGTAGTCTATACAAGCAACAAATGAATTTGGTTGCTCGATCTGTGCTTAATTTGAACCACATGACATCGAATTGAGAGTATAGGTCATATCCGGGTATATTCAAGTGAACATGTGTAGTGCACTTTTATTTCTGATAGATAGAGCTGATGTAATGCTTATTTATTTATCAAAAGGCTGATTTTAGGTTGTAATGTTGTATTTAATAAATAATAACAATAATGATGATTCTACTGTTTCTGACTTATAAATTCACCTCTCGAAAAATGAACTTTAGGATCCGAAAAGTCTCTGGCGCCTAAGATCGCGACATAAATCCAGTCATGGCACTGCCTTATACTTTGATATAAAGTGTGCAATAATGTTTACATTTTTTCCATTTCAATATACATTGCAGTAGCAGTAGAATTTCCATGATTTTATAATAAAAATGGAAATAAAAATTATTATACTTAGACAGTGTTTAAATACCATTAACGTCGTTGTTTAACTTAGTCCTCGTTCGAAAACACCAAACTTCGGAAAATGCCGAGTAATATTGTTAGCACGCCTTAATAACCCACTTTGTTGAGGGACTAACATTTACTTTTTAAATTAAAATTTTTAATTATTCGTGGTGCAGAGCAGAAATTTATTTCCTATTATGAGCGGTAGAGTTAGTCTTAGAAAAAACGGGGGAATATCGCCATCCGAAGCAATACCGACGTCAATTTATTTTGCAGTTCCAGTGTTATATTAGATTTGACAAATTTGGGTTATTTACCCTATGTGGGGTTTTAATTTTTGAGAGATATAAATAATCCGTAAATAACATAGTGCTTAAATAACTAAGATTATTTCACTGTGTTATTAAAATAGGTAACCTTGCATTACCAACATTTGCAGTCGGTGAATACTTTTTATTATCATGTGGCCGAAAGAGCAGCTTCCAACAGGGAGGCTGGTGAGAACCCCTTGAGTTTTCTTCCCGATATGAGCGTTCATTGCCGCTTCTACTTCTGCCTAGTTTATGTGGTTGAGCCGAGGGATGTGTTTTCGCAGGTCAGGAATAGGAATTTTTCTGGGTATTTGAGAATCTTTCAGTCAGCCTCGCTTTCACTCGCTGGTACCACTAACATTTCTCTTCGGACCGGCGAATTTCCTTCCTGTCTGAAATGGGTAGTTGTATCCCTTTTTATAAAGAAAGTGACTGGGGTCCTATATAGCTGCCTGTCACCTTTTCGAAGGTGATTGAGAAGCAGATAAAATCGAGGCTGGTTAATTTTCTATCGGAGTTTAACGTTATAGCCGTCTCCCAGTTTATAGGCATCTAAGAGCACGAGTGATGCGGTCTTTTCACTTTTGGAGACCCTGAGCGCAAGTCTGAATGATGGGGATGTAGTTGTGGCAGTATTTCGTGATTTTTCAAAGACCTTTGACTGCGTGGATCGGAAGGTGATGCTGCGGAACGCCACTATTCTGGTATACAGGGAACAGCTAATCGATGGTTCAGCGAATATCTTTCGGAAAAGGTTCAAATAGTGAGAATTGGCGATGACGTGTCTGCGCCTCTGGTGTCTTTTATGGTATGCCGTTAGTAGGGATTCATAATGGACCCTGTTTTTTTTTTAGTTTATATAAATGACCTTGCTATGGTGGATATTCGGGGAAACAGCGTCCCCTTTGCTGACAACACCACTCTTATATGGCATGAAGGGACCTCAGATCTACCAAAAATTAAAGGATGGGGAGATGCCATTAGGCTCATTTAAAAAAAACAATCAAATTTATATTACCTATCAAAATTACTTTATAAAAATAAGCCATATTCAAAATTTTAAATTAATCCGTTGAGCGGCTCTTGAAATATAAGAGTTTAAATATGCAGAATTCGAAGCGCGTCTCGATCGGTATGTGACGTAATAAAATAGGATCACGTCCTGTTGCCAGGCCACGACCCGCGCCACCTCGCCGCAAAATGCTGTCGTTTCTGTCACTGTCATAGATAAATATATATCCCAACGCGACCTTCATATCTTATGACATCACGCCGTTACAATGTTCCAGCGGCACTTTCTTATTTATTTTCACCGATTTAGACTTCTCAGAAAAATCTGATTTTTGGTACATCAACTTAATATGTCAAGGTCTTTTGAATAAAATTATATTTGAAAAATTGAAAATGAGCCTATTCCCTTAGCTTAAAGATCATTAAAACCAATACACTTACCTTTGGTTTTAATTTCAATGACTTGTACCTACATTGAAAATTAACATGTCGAAAACAGATTAGTCACTAAGTTCCTGGGCTGTTTGATAGACATTAAACTCAAACTTGAAGAACACATTTCATTATTGAGACCTAAGCTGGCCTGGCTGGCTGTTAGAGTGGTTTCAGGAGAATTGGGAGCTGCGGCGGCGAGGATGGTGTATTTTTCACTATTTGGGTCTCATCTGCGATATGGCATAGCATTCTGGCATTTTTGCAGCCAACAGTTGTTAAATTCCATTTTTGTTTTGCAGAAGAGGGTCCTTCGATTTTTGTGTCGAGTAGGAGTTAGGGCAACATTATAATTCACTGTTTATCAAACATGGAATATTCACATTAGTATCTCTATTTATCTTTGAAAGTGCCTGCCTGATTCACAAGAGATCTTGTACTGAGGTCTCTGATCGACCACATGATAAATGATTAAGCGTATACCGGAATCTGCGCTTTTCGGTTTCCAGACTTCTTACAAGAAAATCAATTTTATTATGTACGAGAGCCTCAAGATCGAAACAAACCATTTGGACATGGAGTGTAGGCAACTTCCATATTCGCGATTTCAGATGTTTGGCGGCAAAGCCTTATTACAGCCTGGGGGAGTATTATAACGATACAGTCCGTTTCATGGTTCTAGAGCTACGACGTCTGAAGGGCAGAGGGGAGAATTGCACAAAAAACCTCGGCTAACGCTTGATACCATAGGCGGGCGTAGTGTTATTTTTATATATAAAATTAAAAATTATTTTTTACGCTTGCAAATTGCGTTTGATTTTGTGTGTATATTTTTCATAAAAAAGCTCGGATTTTATAAATTTCGAAATTTGCCTGCTATGGGGGTGGTTTAATGTTGGTGAAAAAATTATAATTTTTAAGAAGTTTCTTAACGCATTACATTTTATTTATAAAATTTGGTGACCTAAATAAATACTTAAGGATACATATTTTAATTGTACGAATTGGTCTTTAATTTAACCAGTGGCGTCGACAAGAAATTTTACCCTTACATTTTTTATTGTAATATTAAATTCTCTTTTTTATAGCATATGCGTTGACCATATATTTAAACATGTTTTTGAGATTGAAAAAATTAAATTATAAGGAATTAATTTTTTTTTAATTATTAATTAAAATATAAGGAATCTTTAAATTATAAGGAAACTGTGAGAGAAGTTCTGGGTGATAATATATCGATTTTTATACAATACCACGTAACAGTAATGAATGAGCATTTACGTTAATTGGAGCGGTATCTGCCGGTATGTATCTGTGCGTTCGTTAATTTTTGTTCCATTAACCAACCGCGTTCTCTAGTTCAATTGAATCTGCCGATACATGTACCGCGCTCCAACTTTATGGATCTGCTATTTGTGTCGGTACATATCGGTTTGTTTACACCTTATATTGACATAACCTACAAATTTAGCCTGCGAGCCTATTTGTTACTTATATAATTTCTAAACTCTGAAAATAATTTTACTATTACATTCATTTTCAGAGAGAAATAATGAAAATACCTTCAACATCATAACGAAAAGCAACAATTTCAATATATTTTTGAATACACACATAATATTTTTCAATAGACACATAATACCTTCAGTTTCCAAATCACTACTATCTAATATTTGAAAAGTAGCCAAGATTGCGAATATTGACGTTTATTATTCTTCATTATGATCAATTTTTTTTAGGTTATTCTTGATCCGCACCGTTCCGTTCGACAATTACCATTTACCGGAACATATCGACGTTAACAGCTGATTACCGCTGTATACCTACCGGTAGATACCGCTACAATTATCGTAAATACCCAATAAGTATTGAATTGAATTTCAAAAAACAAAACATGTTTTATTTCTAAACTACAGGAAATAAACAAAAGTCAACTACAATAAAAGAAGACAGAAACATTAAAAGATAAAATAAAATATAAAAATCTGAATTATTTTTTCTAAATTTAAAAAAATCAGTTTTCCTTTTCCTTCTCACCGCTATCATCCGAATCGAAATAGTTGCTATCACTATCCGAATCTTCATTGTTAACTGAAATTATTAATGGTTCAACCTCCTCCATTATTCGATCTGTTTCCCAGAAGGAATTTTCTATATTTATCACATGTCTGCAATATTTTTGCCAGTCTTCTGTTGTTACCGATGCAATGGCTTGTTCTATCAACTCCTTTAAAACTTTTATTGAAAACTCCCCCGTAAATAGGTGAATTAATTTAGTAAACAATAATGGCATCCACGAACCTCCATGACGACACGAAAATGAGAACTCTGATGCCTAATTTTGCCACAAATAAAAATAATTTTCGGTTTAGTTAGGTATGTTTTGATTTAGAGACGTTTTTTTTTTCACACAGTATATGTATAATAAGTTAGCGTTATTTCAAGTCATTTCTTTAAAACGTTATTACAATAATTTTAATTTATAGCATGGAATTTCCAGACAAAAATATTTTTTACGGTGTTCCTTTTACGCTTCCGTACTTACCCCAGTGTAAAGCGCTACTCTCTCTAATTTTCTTTTTAGAGATAGCCGACAAAAAGTATTTGTTCCCTCTTCATCGCAAACCCTATATTATATATATTGGCTATAACCTCTCTTGTTTGGCTATGAAGAGTTCTTCCCTGCGTATATTTATTCATATTTAGCACCTTTTTGCTACGCCGCTGAATAAAACCCTCAACGAACAAAGAACGTTTTGCAAACAAATAAAGAAACGTTGCCAAGCAACACGACTGTCACCGTCGCGTTGTTGGTGGGATTCCAATCGCCCAGTCATTTTCGCTATTCTAATACATACGGGAAGTATGGCTCGGTTCGAAACGTTCCACATGAATGACCTTTGAGTGATCTGAGTGTTGACGGATTTCGGAAATAAAATGGATTTTTAATGATATATGATTTATGAAATGGATAAAATGTTAATATTTGATGCTAAAAAATGTTAATTATGTTATCATTATATTTTTATGTTATTGTTAGAATATTATTGGATGTAAAGAATATTACCCTCCATATTATTTCAGAGTGAAAGTAGATTCTATTGCAATTTTTATATATTAATATTGTTAATAAGGACAACGCCGCAATAGCAAATTTTCTCCTCTGCCTCCTCAGTCGTACTAGCTCTAGAACCATGCCACGCACTTTAGTTTGTAGGATCGTGTTTGTAGGTCTTTTGCAGGTTCTTTGTTACTATATTTGTTTGAATTTTATCGTTGATTTTATGTTGCACTTTATATTATAAATTGTGCTGCTTAATATTATTTATTATGCATGAGGTGACCGCTTTGTAGATAAGATATGTGTTTTTAAAATAAAGCATATTTTGACTTTTACTTTGTTCTTTAGTTGTACAATATTCTATTCTCCTAAACAAAATTCAGATTTTATTGTGATTACAGTTTTGGCTTAGGTTGAATTAGTGTCAGTAATCTCATCTTCATGTGCACATGCTGATGCGTGTACCTAAATGCATTGGCTATTAGTCTGCTGATCTTTGAATATATATTCAGTAATTGGGGTGTCAATATATGTATATTTTTTCTCTGAAACATAAATGAAAATCCCCTGTTAAATATATTTAAAAATATAATTAGTGCCATTTCTAGGTGCCAACTTATTATCTTTCTCTAAAGCTTTGTAGAATGGTCATATGTAATCGTATGTCAAATTATCCAACAGTTGATATGATTTTAAAGGTTGATAGCATCGATTTAGTACGAGCATGTTAATCAAACTGGTCATCCAGGGGGCAATGTCGGCGGTTGTCGAGGCATGTAGTGTAGATGGGTCCGCTCATTCTAATTAATGTGACAGTCGCTTGATAGTAGATAAAGCAGTAATATGCAAATTATATAAAGCATGTCGGAGTGGTAAGCGTGAAACGCCTTGACATTAAATACACTAATTTTTACGCATAAATGTTTTTTAATACGTTACATATCAGATGCCTTTTACTATCTTAAACTATTAAAATTTAATTGTCCCTATTTTGTGGATCGCTAGCTTAACATAGCAATCATATTATCAGAACCATTACAGCTGCAGCCATTTCGTTCTTGTATCTCTCTCAGCGCCTTATAGTAATTTCGTTTAACATACCGAATTTATATAATAAGATTTAAGGATGTAACCCATTTTCAGTCATTTTTATTATATTTTTTCGCTGTTCTTTTCACCATTCTGGTAACAAAAGATTGAACGTGAGTGCAATAATTCAAGTAATTTTCAATTGTAGGATAGTAATTTAACTTATTAAATAAAAATAAAATAAAAATAAAATAAGTTTTATTCATACATACTTTCGCCATTCTACAATGGATGTACATGTCAATCAAAATTTACAAGGAATCATTTACCTAAAATAGTCTTCTCCAACGTTTTCACTTAGATAGTATTTCACTGTATAGTACGCTCGCTTTGACTAGAATGTTTTTATTTTGTTTTTAAATAAGTTATAAGGCATGCTTCTCAAAATAATAGGAAGTTTATTGAAGAGCTTTACACCAATATAAGCTGGCGCGGTTTCGTATTTCTTCGATTTGTATGCAGATGTACTTAAAGAAGGCTCGTGTGTTATAATTATGATAGTTATTATTTGTGCTAAACTGTAAAATATTTCTTTTAACATACCAAAGGCATTTAAACAGATATATGCATGGAACTGTTAATATTCTGTTACTAATAAATATTGGCCTACAAGAATCGCGCCTCTTCAGGTCAAACATCAATTTAATGCATTTTTTCTGGGAAACAAACACACTGTCAATGTCACTGGCACCTCCCCACAATACGATATTGTATGTTAGATGACTATACACCAACGAGTAATACACGTCAATCAAAACATTAGGATCCACTGTGTTTTTGAGTCTGAACAAGGCATATTACGATCTGTTTACTTTAGTACAAACGTTATTAATTTGTTCAGTCCAATCTAAAGAGTTATTTATAAATAGACCCAAAAACTTAATAATAAATAAATAAATTTAGAGCTCTTTAGTTCCAGATCCGGAACAATTCTAAAATTGGGAAGTAAAGAAGTTTTTTAACGAAAATTTCATAACAACTGTCTTATCTACATTCATTATAAGGGAGTTTAATCTACACCACTCATCAAAAGAAACAAATATGTTTCGTACGTTTATTTCCAGTTCCTCAGGAGTCGATGCTGTGACCACAAAAGACATGTCATCCGCAAGCATTATTAACTTATCGGCCTTAATGTGAATTGGCAAGTCATTGACATATATTAGAAATAGTAGTGGTCCCAGCACCGATCCCTGTGGAACACTTAAGGCAAGCTTGCATTCTCTTGATTTAGCTTTGTTTACTTTAACACGCATTCTGCAATCACTCAAGTAAGAACGCAACCAGGCCAGAATTTGACCCCTAAACCCCCATATTATAAAGTTTGTTGCACAGAAAATCAATATTAAGGGTGTTAAATGCAGATGAAAGATCAAAAAACAGACCAGCCGTTTGAAAGCCAGCATCCACGCTCTTGTAAGTAAATAATTTACCCTTGACTAACTTTCTTTCCGGGTTGGTCGAGAAATGATTAACAAAACATTCAGCCACACCCTGAGGGTTTTCCACAGTATTTCCACGGCACATATAACAACCAGCAATATCAGATCTTCTTTTTTCGCATCTGCGCAAGTCCGCGCGCAAGATATTCTATGGTAGGAAATCCGTCAAACTGTCGCCAGCGGCGTCGTGTTTTTAGGACTAGTTTATTTTACTTGCTAATGCCAAAGAGTATAATGTAAAGAGAAGACAGCCGGCGAATTTCCTTTGATCTTTCTTCAGCCGTTTCAATGACCTCGTCCCTTTAACTCGGAGATATCGCGACGTTGCCGGATGTAACTTTTTATCAAGGCGGGCGTTGTTGACGTCATGTCAAACAAGATGGCGAATAATCGATTTCATCACAGTGGGTCGAAATAACGAAAATGAGGATAAAATTTACTAAATATCTAATACTTTCTGCTAGGATAAAATTTTATAATCGAGTGATTTTCATTGAAATTCTCCGAATTTGTTTAAACTTTTGCATTTTTTTTAAATCTCAGTGCTCAACTTATTTTAATTAAAAAATGTGATAAAATTGAGTGTTTTAATGTTTCCGGCGAATTTTTATTAAAATTTATTCAGGCCGTCTAAAAGCTCTAATTAATCAAATAAGAATTTCCTTCAGTTTAAATTAAAAAGATGTAATTAGTATTTTTCGATTATTTTAAAGGAAAGTTTCATTCAAAACATAGAGGGGATAAACTCTTAGTATGTAGATAAACAAACGAAAAAGTAAATTCTATTCGAATCTCACTTTAAAGCTTCATATTCACTTCCGCAAATTTCGCCTTTTTTGACAGTTGTTGATTTTTCGCGCGAATATAAGTTTTGGTCCATACTCATTGACGCGAAATTTCGTCGGCGAATATTTGCTAAAAAGTTCAAATTGTTTTAACTTTTTTGCGAATTTATGCTTTTAATGGAATAGGTTTTATAGGTTAGGTCCAAGTACCGGATGATGTAAGCAGGTTAGCAATATTTTTTTAAGTCTAGAATGGGTTCAATTAATCTCATTTCTGCAAGTAAATTGCGAAAATCGCATTTTAAAAATATATTTCTAACCGAAAATTTTCTTTTCTGGTGTCATTTAGCTGGTGGGTATTTCGTAGTTTTAGGATAATTAACAAAAGGACGCAAGCGGAACATAAAATAATAATATCTCCACCGAAAAAAATTATAATTAATATTATTATCCAATGGTCAAAGTATATATTCTACAATTTAACTACTGAACCCAATGCCTGAAAAGAATAAACACATAAATATAGCAAAGCAGTCCAGAAATTTGAGGTTAATTCACAATCATGGTAGAATTCGTAAAAAAATTCAAATTTTCGCCGCGAATAATTTTAAAGCTGCAAATGACAGTTTATGTCAAAAAATGCGAAATTCGCGAAAGTAAGTATAAAGCTTAATTATTAGAGTAGAATTTTCTGAATATTTAGTAATAAAATTAAAACATTTAATGTTTTATCAGAAATCCGAGGATTTTTTGAGAAAAGTCATGTAAAATGCATGTATTGTAGGTAAGCAAAATTTTACCGAGTGATTGTTAAAAGATTCTATTAAATGAAATGTGTTACATATCATAATTAAAGTTTACACACCTAATTTCAGTTACACAATATGAATTAAAAAACCAAACCAAACGTCTCCCTAATAAATCTAAACTTGAGCTTTACGAGATATATTT
Organism: Pissodes strobi; assembly: GCA_016904865.1. NCBI lineage: Eukaryota > Metazoa > Arthropoda > Insecta > Coleoptera > Curculionidae > Pissodes > Pissodes strobi. The sequence goes on along the minus strand of JAEQML010037381.1, from coordinate 18,477 downwards.
AACCCACTGTGTTCGCTGATCGTCCTTGCCTGACGATTGTGTCCGATATAATCCGATAACATACGAGGCGCCCTTTAAGTCGGAGTTCTCATCTATCCCTCTCTAATTTGATTGCTCTGTCTTACTGTCCTCTCTTTACATTATATACTCTTTGCTAATGCTATTGGAGTTAAATCGAAATCATAGGCGTGTATTTGTCAAATAATTGACATTGTGAGAGACGAACGTTGTTTATGACATTGTGTTATGCAAAAAGTCATGGTGTTTAAGCAATAAGAACTTGTACAAACCAGAGATATTCTTCCAAGAAGAATTTCTTTAGATTTCCTGCTCATACAACAAGGTATACATATACTCGTATTTCATAACCCATTGATATTTGGAATTTTATATTACGGCTCTGTCAAAGGAAAATCATAAACCTATATATATATTTCAAATCCAGCCCTGACTTTTCCTACCCAACTGACACTAGCAAGGTCAAATTTAATTTTTCGCCTGACAGGTCCAGTAATATTGCTAGTTGTTATATGTGCCGTGGTATTTCCTTCATGCGATATTCGAATATTGGTTTTTGTTTTAGTTCTTCCCAGTGTTATGTTTACAATATTCCATGTGGTTTTTGGTTTGTTTTCCGCTTTATTAATTACCGTAGAAAAACATATTTTTTAGTGTTTAATATCATATCTTGATAGTCTCTTTTTTGTTGTTTGTAACTTAATTTCAGTTCAACGCTAGGGCAGCTTTTCAACAACCAAAATTTATTTTTTAGTTCTTGCCCTGCTTTAAATACACTAGGATTTATCCAAGATTTTTTTCTGGCTCTCCCAGATTTATTGGTATAATGCTTTAACGGAAAGCTTAGTTCAGAGCCCCATATAAGGGTATTTATAAAGTTAAAAAAGCTACACTTATATCACAAACGGAATAAATATCAAAAAACGAACAAGATTTCACATAACAATTAAAACTGCCAAGCTTTTTATCATCTACCTTTCTTAGGCTGAAATTGATAGTTTTTAGTGTATTCATACTATCTTCTATCTTTGTCTTAATAAAACAACAATTTATATACTGCATAGTACCCAAATAGCTATTCATCAAATAAAATGGCCTATTAATAGTTAAATCCCCTTAAAACATGAGACGAACTAGCCTTACTAAAAATATACAATATGACATCAGACAAGTGAAATCCATAAAAATACAACCCTCCTGAGTATAAAATAAAGAAAGAACCGAAAGCTCCAAGAAATGCTGAAAAGCAATGCAGATATGGGAAGTCTTGTATTGTGGGTAAGTTGAAAGATGAAAAAATCTAGATTCTGCGGAGACTACAGAACATTAAACAGCGACAAAAAGAAATCCAACTATCGGTTTCCACAAATAGATGATATATATCTGGGCAATGCGAAATAGTTTCGCACCCAGGACATTAACTATTGATAGGGCAAACACACTCTAATCAGAACTGGTGTGAAAAGTAGCACAAAAAACGAGAGTGAGAAGTGAATCTTATGCTGCAAAAGATACACAGAAAAACCGCAGCAGATATGCTATTAATTAATCAGAATTAAGGATAGTCGCAAGTATTCACTGATTGTTGCTTACTCTTATGTTAGATATTAAATCAGGTATATAACAACTTTCGAAAATATAAAGTATATTCATCGTCTAGTATCAGTTTATGAAACAGCCTCATCAGTTTTATGTAGTACGGCTAGCAGTCGAAAAAGACAAAGAACAGAGGGTACTAAGAATCCCCGGGTTGGACTAGATTACCATGGGAAACGATAATTACATGTCGACACTTACAATACGAGAACGTTATCATCAGATGAAAGAACCTTAGAATTGGAAGAATTAGGACACATAAATTTATTTATTTATTTATTAGGGCTTAGAGAAGTCTGGAAATCTATTTTACTATAAAGGAGACGATGATATGAAAAGGCAGTAGTATATAAAAAACAAGTGAAAAACATTGTCGGTTCTGCGATAATATATATAATCCTTAAACTAAATGACAAAAATATTAAAATCATTCAAGCATAATGTTCAAACAAAAACTCACTCTTATGAAGAAGTAGAAAGCTTTTATGAAGATCTTTTCAGAGCCAAGAATGTCAAAAATTGGAGGTAAAAAGGACGAAGCCGAAACCTCTCGAGGCTGCCACACCCTTGGACAGAGGAACGAAAGAGGAAATATTTTGAGATAATTTGGGCTACGCAATGATAAACTCTATCTTCCAAAAGAGCTCTAGCAGAAATTGGACTTTGGTAAGCCCCGATGGAAACTTCAATAATGAAATTGACTTCATTATATCAGAAAAAAATATTAGTATATGATGGTGAACAAGTTTCTGGCTGGAAGTGATCATCGAATGGTGAGGGCGAAAGTTGTAATAAACATAAGGAAGGAAAGGTCTAAAGTCTGGAACGAGACACAAGGAAATAGTGAAGAATTTGAAATCGGAAATATTTAGAAATATGTTTTAAATGGTACTATCACACATGCAGAACACACCTATTTAGCCCTTTAAGTAGCTGTGGTTAATATACCAACCACGTCAATAAGGATCGTACCAAATTTTTTTTCAATGATCAAATCAGCCAAATATAGCTCTTATCGGCATAACTAATAAGTCTACACACGCAGTGAGCGATTAGATTGGCACATTTTTAATGGTTAGCCATTTTATATTGAAAGTGGTCACTTTATTAACCATTGCGCGCCCGAAAGCCGTATTTTACCTAAAAAATTAGCCCGCGTTTCTTTGTTATGCTGTATCTTTCTAGAGAAACGTAAAAAATAACTTGTCGTGGCTTATTCCTGTTCTATATCATATATTAGTGCAATACGTCTTTAGTAGAAATCAGTGTTTTGCATTAGTGACATCGATTTGGTTACATAATATCAGGGAATTTCGAAGCTTTTGCAAGGTAAGACATTTTATATATTATTACATTTCACGAAATATAAAAAATAGCATTATTTTTTACATTAGTTTTTTTGTGTAACTATAAGCTAGAAATTTATCACATAAAAATATTGGCAAGTTTTTGCGCTTATATGCTATTCAGGGTTTATGGCCGTGTTACTAGGAAAAAGTCCTTTCTTAGCAGGTGAATGATAAGTTCATGCTCGAGATATAATAGTAGGATTTTTTGAACTCATCAAATTCTTATATCTATTTTCAAATATCTGAACTTGATTATGGAGTCAGTGGCGCGCTCGAGAGGTGGGAGGTGGGGGGGGGATGGCGCCCCTCCCCCCGAAGTTTGTCTATTTCTAGTTTTTTTCGCCTACCGTGTAGAGATTTATGTGGAAATAGTATATTGTTGTGTTAGGGGTGAAAATGATACTTTTTGTGGCGAGCCTGTACGTTTGACGGACGAACGTAGCGAGTCCGACAGTACAGGCGAAGCACAAAAAGTGATTTTGCTCCGAATCGATCATGCTATTTTTTTCAAAGGACACAAATAATATAAAAACCTCACAAAAATGTCAATTTTTGAGACGTGATTGGTAACGCTAGGCGAAAAACGAATCACTAGTATGACTATCTACATCCAGGGATGCAGGAACACCTCCAAGCAGGTCCGTTTCACCGCCAGCCGATCTATCCAGACCACGGGGACCAATCACAAGATTTTTATCTTTATGCAGTCTCAGTCCATCGTCAGGTGAACCATCTACATCCGGAGAAGCAAGGAAGCATATTTTCCAGCTAGAAATTGATAATATGGAGCTAGAAGTAGATAGTGATGATTCAGTAGCAGATCCCACATATCAACAATCCAGCAAAAATTTCCAGCATACAACAAACAACTTAGAAGATTACTTAGAAGATTCCTTAGAACCTGAAGCTATTTCGGAAGTCGATGAAGAACCTTTAGAACAAGAATATAGTTTTTCAAAAGGTCCTTACACTGGTAGCTATTATAGTAATTCAATATTTGATCAGCAAAGCGGTCCATCCTTCAATTACGACAGAAATAATCCTATGATTTTTTTTTCACTTATTCTTAGATGATACAATTTTGGAAAAAATTGTGCTGGAATCGAATGCATCACAGAATGGTACCGAACTAATTCTTACAGTCAGAGAACTAAATTGCTTCTTTGGAATTTTGATTTTCATGGAGTTTCACGAATTGCCTAGCATTAAACTTTACTGGTCCTCAATCAAAACTTTCATGTTCATAAAATCGCCTCTGCAATGACCCAAAAGAGATTTTTAAAAATTTTGAGATTCATTCATTTAAACGATAATTCAAAAATGCCCGATAAGACGGATCCATCATTTGATAGATTGTATAAGCTGAGGCCTCTAATCGAGCATCTTACAAAAACTTTTTCGGAACTATACATACCAGCACGAAATCTTTCTGTAGATGAGAGTATGGTTAAATTTAAAGGCATGTCCACACTGAAACAGTACATGCCTATGAAGCCCATAAAGAAAGGCTTCAAAGCTTGGGTTTTGGCGGATTCGAAATCTGCATATGTCATGAATTTTAAAATATATGAGGGAAAATCAAAAACGCCCACAGAAGGAATGCTAGGTGAAAGAACAGTTTTGGATTTGATAAGAAATTATTATAATAAAGGCTACTGTGTGTATTTCGACAATTTTTTTTTCTACATTTGAGCTTCTATCTAAACTGCTTGATAATGGAACATACGCTTGTGGAACTTTTAGAGAAAACAGAAAACATTACCCTAAACAAATATTGAAGAATGACAGAAATATGAAAATAGGAAATAGTGACTACACTATCGCTAACAATATAGCCGTGTGCAAATGGAAAGATAGATGCAAGAAAAGTGTAAATGGAATTAGTTCATTTCACGATCCGAGCATCACCATTGATATTCAAAGAACTAATAAGGAGGGAAGAAAAGAATCAGTCGCGTGTCCACTGCCAATTTATGATTATAATAAAAACATGAGCGGGGTGGACAAATTCGATCAGATGCTGTCGTATTATAATATTTCATGGAAAAGTAGGCGATGGTGTATTCGAATTTTCTACTACCTTATTGATGCAGTTATTACGAATAGTTATATTTGCTATAAAGAATTATCCTTGAGATCTCGTAAAAAAAACCAGTTTCTTGTCTGATGTTTCGAAGTTTGTTGGTAGATGAACTTCTAAAGGATGCAAATTTCCGAAAACGTCCAGGATCTAGTGCGATAATGATTACGAGCAATAACATGAGAAAACCATCTGGTTGATCGGTTGGAATTGCCAATTCTATAAGACTTTTAAATGTTGGAACTCACATTCCAATTAGGGGCAAAATTGGAAGATGCGCACACTGCAGCACTCAAGCAAAACCTGTAAGGTCAACCCTTATTTGCCGGCAATGTGACGTGGCTCTTTGCTTGCAGTGTTTCGCTCCTTTCCATAATGCTTGATAATTTTTGTTTATAATATTGTTGATTTCTATTTAGAATAATAAATATGATTTTGTATATGGCTATTATATTAACCACTGCTAAAACCATAAAATTAAAATTCCCAAAGTATCAGTGGTCAATATACTAACCACGCCATTACAAAGTCCTGATTATCAAAATATTTTTTTCAAAATTTTTCTGGGTGTCTATAAGGCATATGCAATAAATTAAAAGCTAAATGGCAAAAAGGCAGTAAATAGTTCGGGTCACACGAAACAACTCATGCAACAATGCAAATAGTTGGAAAATAAACACTCTGAAGAGTATCAAAAGCTAAACAAAGAAGTATCCAAACAAATGCAATATCTTTTATAAAACTACAAGATACGAGCCCCTTTAATATCGAAAGAGCGATACGACAAAGCGACACCATATCCCAGAAATTATTCATAACGCTTTTAGAATACGTGTGCAAGTGAATTTAATGGGAATATGTATCATGGACGAAGCAAATATAATGCTGAGTGGGTTGAAGACTGTCTTCAGTCAAGTCGGTGTTGACATTAACTTTTCCGAGATCCAGTTTATGACTAATCTAGTTTTGAGCAATGTTTCAGCTAGTGGTATACAAATAGACTAAGCGTACTCATACATATACTTAGGACACGGAATAAAAATTGGCCAGGATATCAGACGTGCGAAATCTAAAGAAAGGTAGGCTGTGGGTAAACTGAGAAGCCTGCTAAGATCCAACATTCCTACATGTTTCAAAAGGAAAGTGTGTATCAACAACAAAAAAAAAACAATCCATAAAATCTAGGTATCACAGAGAGCAATAGACGCGGTGTGACCATTCTGGATAGAGAGCATCCCTTTAGGAATAGAGGTAGACCTCCTAGAAGATTGAAGCGGATAGCCGGAAAGTGGATCTAGGCAGTTAAGATCGTGATAGGTGGAAGAAATTAAAGGAGGATTATGTTCAGCAGCGGGCGGGACAGGCTGAATGATGATGATGACGATGAGGGCCACACCATTAAATATTGTTTTGACTAATGCAAAGACTGACACTCGGACTAACATTAATATTTTATTTTCTGCCTATAATACAGAATTAAATGTTCGAAAAACGGTATAATTAATTATTACAAGACGAATAAACATATCGTCTAATGAACTATATGAGATAATTTAACTACTGAAATGTTATCTGACTTTTTAAAACCTTGCTTTCACGAAGAATAGAATCTCGTCTAGAAATTCAACAGATTTTGGCTGTAAAAAATATATAAAAGACACGTATCAAGGGTAGAGTACAGTTAGGAAATGTTGCTAATCGTGCCATAAAAGATAACGGTTAGGTACTTATTATGGGTGATGCTGCGCAAGTATTATTCGATAATATATAATATAAATTTTTGCTTAATCAAAGAAATCTTATTCTGTTGTTGTTATTTGGTGTAGGATTTGCTGAAAAAAAGAAAGCAGCGCAAAAAGCGAAGTCTTTAAATTAATATCAATCAAGGAAGCAATTAAAAAAAGTCATTAGATCTGTCGAGGCCCGTCTCGCTCTCGGAGGTAAATGAGTCACCGAAGTCCTTCCCGGTCCAGAAGTAAATATCGGACAGAATACAACAATTTGAAAATATTCCAAACCTATATCTGTTGTTATAACGTGGATACAAATTACGCCTATATTTTTGTTAGCAGTACCATTTTGTCATTTGCGATTTTGTGACAAATTTTTCATTAACCAGTGGGAACAAATAACAAAATAAAACAGTCTTAGTAAAATTGTTACCTACCTGCTTAATCAGTATTAAAATACTAGCAGAAATACTAACCGAAATTTGAGCTGTTTGATTATATCACAACACACTGTACGTTTAAATATATTTTAAGGCAACTTACTTGTCTGTAAAACAAAAATTCAAAACATTCACTAAATGTATGACCTAAATTTTTATTTGAAATAACAGAATATCGAAACATATAAATCAATATATGCAAAAGTTGAGAAAACGTGGCAAAAGATGATATTGGTATGAGAGGCAATCGAAATATATGCAATAAATATTAAAAGTTGTCGCAAATGCCTTTCAACCGGTTGAATGACTAATATAATTACGGATCGGTGTCTAACAATTAACCCGTAGAATCTTACAATACTTGTTACAGAATAATAAGTGAAATTTGCTTACCTCGCATAATACTTTCTGGAAATTCTGGGGCAACAGAAAGACATTAAGCCCCATTAAGTGAGTATGTAGATAATCAAACAGGGGATCTACCGCCTGTTGAGTAGGTAAGGTGTCAGGTGACCACGCAACGTGAAACATTGCCTTTCTGAGCGCTTCTTGCATTTGTGGTCCTACTCGTTTCAGTATGTCTGTTATCCTAACCTGAAATATGTTTCTATTTCTTAATCAAATACTTTTTAAAACTATTAAATTTATAATTTATTGGAATTAATTTAGGTTTAAAATATATAAAAACTTAAATCGGTTAAATAAGCGTGTGTGTCTTCTCCCAGTTACTGCACGGTTTTACCGTTTGCTCCCCTCGGGATATGTACCTAATACCGTTCGGTACAAGATTGTAGAGTATAAGTTTTTATGCCGAGCTGTGCGCTTTATAATATCGTTTCCCCATTACTGAAAATAAATATTTACCTCAATGAAATTATTTTTGAAAACGTGGTAGAAAATTATTCGACCTTAAAATAGAACAATTAATTTAAGGAAAATTATATGAAAGCAATTAAACAAGCTTACCGATCGCAAACTCTGTTTCGGTTCTCAAGACCTGCTCATTAAAATTCTGTCGGAGGATGATATGGCATTAATTATGAGAATCGTTTTAGTGAGTGCATTAGCCCGTAATATTTGTAGCTTTGGACTTTAACGTTGGTTCACGATAGCATTTTTCTTAACAACTAGAATTATATTTTTAGATTTGCCGTGGAGAAGGGAGATGAATTAATACGAGGCAGGTGTTTGAATTCAGTTTGCATATTCGAAAACTCACATTCTTGATCGACTTGACATTGAAGCTCGTCTTTGTTGTAGACACTTTAATACTTAACTGACTATGATGTATCAAAAGCCTTTTCAGTGTTGTAGTTCAAGAGGTACAGTGGCTCTGCAGCATTAGCCGGCGTCCTAACGATTGTGCGTAACTCCAGTTTTGAATTAAGTCTTAGAACCTGACTTTGGTATTGTAAGGCTAGCCACAGCAGAGCAACCATTAAGCTCTCAGTTTACCTACATGTCTTTATGGTGCAATGAATTGTGTAACATTATATTTTTGGATCATTATTTATAAATAAGTTTTGACCGGCCCAGGTAGTATTCGCGATTTCGTATGTGATACGACAGGGGATTTGATATCCTGATTGAAGCGATTAGAGACGCGGCCGAAAAATTGTCTCTGCGCTGACTTCCTGGGTGAAAGCGATTGGTTCTGCTGAAAAGGGCGTCCTTTTGGTAGAGGAGCCGTTCAATAAGGTAGTTGATTGAAAATTTGGTTCACGCCGAATCAGTAAGGCGGATTTTGTCGACTTACGCACCGTAATTTCCGTTTTGATTTTGGAACCTCGTTGTGGTCATTTATAATGTTGTATCATTCGGAAACTCGCGACGTCAGGGTTTTTGAAAAGGTCTCCTCCGGTGAAGTCAGCCATTTAGTTTTGGCGTTTTTTTTGTGTACTGAATAGTGTGCCCTCCGACTAAGAGGTGAGTTTTGTTATTAGCAAATGTTTTTGTGTTTTTTCTTCGGGTTAATTTAGCTGTTTTCATTGCATTATTTTACTTATCATTCATTTCGGATGCAAGTAATTAAGCCAAATTATTTCGGTGTGTCGCAATCCTAATTAAGGAGGCAATTAGAGCTAATATATAGTTCTGTCGTTACTGTTAGATTATTCGTGTGACGTCAAACTGATACTAGAATAATTCAGGCTCGTGAATTCTGACTTCGAAAAAGTTATTCGTTGGCTGTTTGCTACTCGGATTTTATGTACGGTCGCATTAATCTTGATATTTTATTTTCGACGAAGCGTAGTGTAGATTTTCGGCAATTTTAGTGGTCCAATTTACTTGACCAATCCGAGGCGATTTAGATACGGGGGTATCTAATATTTATTCGTCACTTATTACTTAGAATTTTTATTTACAACTTTCTAGCCTGGAGTGTACCGGGACAGTCTTGTTGAAGACTCGAAAAATAGTGTGCCATCTGGTAACTTGTTCACCTTCGTTGATATCGATCTTCTATAGTTTTAATGTCCTAATAGAATCTTCCTTCTTCACAAATATCACCTAGGTTTTTTGGAAACCGATCAAAGTGGTTGTGGAGGTAGTGAACTTTTATGCTCATGTTACAAACGAAAACATATTTGTCACTAATTCTATATAAGTTTCTGCCCTATAATTTTAGTTTCGTTCATTGAGGCCATAAACTTTGGCTCTTAGTAAGCGAGTTTATCGGAGAACCACCAAATATTCCTACTGCCAATTTTCCGAGCTAATCATAAGAAATTTACGTATCAATAAGCCAAAGGAAAGTACATTTCGATTTAAAGCCTTAACAAATAAATTGCTTAATAAGTCTCAACTTGATATGCAGGGGTGGAAATATGTTTTTCTCTCACAATCAAATCGCAAATGTTTTGTTTTCCATGAATCAAGATATATCTGTTAACCCAGTGCTGATCCTTATCTCTGCTCTCCCAAAGAAATAACAACCAAGGATATCTTGTATATTCACTTTGCTGTCCAAGGAGGAAGTTTACCATATGCAGAACTGATGATATTGTCTCATGTCTCTGCTTCATGCCGGTATAATCATCAATGGGTATTAAGCCAAACTGAACTGGCAATAAAAAGGTGCCATTTGTTTGGGATATTGTATTCTGTGAAACCCATTTTTAATAAGAATTATCCTATATCATTACAGAATAACAGCTTAAGCATATCCTCATCTTACGATAACATGTAATAGTAGTACCTGGATAAACCAGATTAATTGAAATTGATCTGCAGGAAAGTAATTCTGAAAACTCATTTGAGAGGCTCAGTTCATGCTGATTGAAACTTTGGTGACTTGTTGCTTCAAACCCACTGCCGTTTTCTAATTGCATATATTGAACTTCATCAGCCAGAAACCTCGGCATATTGCTAAATGATCACAAAGCAAGGCAAGGCTCTCCCCACCATATCCAACATCAACCCTACCATGGCAGAAGTTAAATTTCACCACCGTGATATTTGTAAAATCCTCATAGAGCTAGATACGCAAAAGGCATCAGGACCGGATGGAATACCTACGCTCGTGTTAAAGAACTGTGCCAACGAACTAACACCCAATTTTTTCAGACTTTTTTCTCCGTCTTACCGAAAAGGGATTACCCATCTTCTTGGAAAGTCGCTCGAGTGCAAACTGTACCAAGAATGGCAAGAAAACCACGCCATCAATTGCCTTGATTCCAATAATTTTCAAAGTCATGGAACGTTTAGTCAATCAGCAACTACTCAAATATCTAGAGACTAACAGAATAATAATTATTCTGAATTATCGATCACGAATACGGCTTCCTCAAACAGAGATCGACAGGAGATATGTTATCACCCATATATGGAGTAGGGCAATTGAGAACTACGGAGAATATCGAGCGATTGCGTTGGATATTTCGAAAGCAATCGACAGAATTTGGCATGACGAATTGCTCAACAAACTGCTGTCTTTCGGACTGCCAGCGTCTCTCTCCAGCTGGCTTGCCACTTTCCTTAAAAACCGATCTCTGCACATTGCAATTGATGGACATATCTCAGACACATTCACCATAAATGCGGGAGTGCCTCAGGGCGCAATACTTTCACCAAGTTTGTTGCTCATCTATATTAATGACCTGCCAACCGAAATCAATAATCAGTTTTGCGGATAACAGTACCCTTGACTTATCATTGTAGTGCAGACAGGAGCAGAGTACAACAATTAATCAAGAACTGGAGAAAGTTCGAACTTGGGGCGACAGGAATTTGGTCCAATTTAATGCTGCAAAAGACCAAGCAGCCACGGTTACCAAGAAAGCCAATATAGAGTGCCCGGACATCATTATGGCAGGACCGACCATTCCTTCATCCTCCTGAATTGGACTACCGGGTGTCTCGGTCAACAGCAATATGTCCTGGCATGACTACGTTGCTAACATCGCAAAATCAGCCTCGCAGAAGCTTGGTGTACCAGTTCGCGCAAATAGGATCGTGCTTAGAATATTACTCACACATCTGGGGTGCCGCACCTAAGCACACTCTAAAGCTGCTGGATTCCATTAAGAAGGGAGCTGTGCGTCTCGTCGGCGACCCGCAATTGAGCCGGGATCTGGATAGTCTGGAACACCGCAGACATGTGGTCGAGATTTTCCTGCTTTACAGATATTTTCATGGCAGATATTCCCAGAATTTGGCCTACATAATCCCTCCTCCAGCAACGCTGGTCAGACAGTCACGACAGACGGCAAGAACATCGCTTTAAAAGAACTCCTTTGTCTGGCGCACTGCATCACTGTGGATCCGCGAGGCTCTTAGGGATCACTCTGAATGATTGTCTTAATGGGTCAGCTCATACAAATAATTTAACAAAAAAGTTGTCATCCTCTATCTTTGTACTTTGCAGACTTAAAAAGTTAGTAAATCAAAATACTCTATTAATGACCTCTTCTTCGCTTTTTCATTCTCATCTCTCATCTGGAGTTTTACTTTGGAGCAATTCATCGTCTGCAATAAAAACATTCAGGATGCAAAAGAAGGCAATTCGAATTTTGGCTAATGCTAATTATTATGACTATTGTAAGCCAATTTTTAAATGTTTTGGAATCATGCCGTTATCGACTGCGTACTTATACTAACAGCTTTTGAAAATTCACAAAAATGAATACAGTTACCTCGAAGATGCCAATTTCCATGACTATCCTACGAGAAGTGCTAATCTTATTAGCCGAATAGATTTAAATATAAAAATGCCACGAGAATTCGCTAAATATACCTCTATATAATGTCTTACCTATGAGCCGAAATCGTTAAGTAATTGTAAATTTAAGATGAGTATTAAGAGGGCCCTACGGTTTTTATACTCTGGATGAATCTATGCACAACGCCATTGAGAGAATGTATTATTATAATATTTTTTATTTTTTTCTATATTTATATTATTCATCCTTTTAAGTAATCTGTCATAAGTATATTAGTATTATTTATGTCTTACTTTTGTCGTGCTGCAATTGTAAATAATATGCAAAAGGTGGTGAATATATCAATTATATTTTATTGTATAATAATCCTAAAAGTTCCTTACCTGGAATTGACTTAAGGTACTATCTAACTGATTGGTCAAAGTCGCAAAGTGCATTTCAGGAGCAAGAGATTCCAATGTTACAAAGTCGAAGTAGTTTTCTGTAACAAAATATGTGATTGGTAATTATTTATAGATATGTTCTATATGGTTGTGAAAGATTCATGTTTGTGAGACAAATTGTTGCCTAGTCTTTCACCTTAGTTTTATTGAGACTTGTTGTATAAGGCCGCCTCGGCTCTGGCCCGATGGATTGCACAAATCAAAGTGAATTCAAAACTTGACAAAGTGCACGAGCTTTTTACTGTTTTAATTATTGCATTTATTTACATTTTCATTTCATTTTTAGATTTCTCGATCTAGATAACGAGGGCAGATTAGTTCCCCGAAACGTCGAGGACTTTCCAGTTATTTTAGATTTTTCAGCTTCTTTACGTAGGCGGTGTCGCGCGGACTGGCCAGCAGTACCGGCACCCGCGATTAGCGCGACTTGACCAGCAAAGGCGGCAGTACTGTCTTGCGTGATTTCTGCAGTTGCGTTCGCGGCAACTTTTTGCTAACATAATCGACCCTGTAACTCGAACCTTTTCAGAGATAGCGATAGGGTAAAAATAGACACCCTGTATATTAACTATCTTGTTTCTTGAAGATGAGCTGACATTTTTGTCCATTCTCTGTCTGTCTACTGACAACCTGTTATGATACTTAGTCTTTATGTTTCATATCCCAAAGAACACTGCGGTTTTGTACTTGACTTGTCAACAATTCCGTAAAAGTACTTCCCATGTCGTCTAAAAATTGGAATTATTCAAGGAAAGTAGTAACTTTTCGGTGTCCAATTGTCCAATGCTCAACTGAAGCAGCGGTGCCGTGCTGCCTGACCGGTGAAATCAAACAGTTTGACCGCTAGTACCGTTCGAGAGCCGAGTGTGCCGCTATCGCCACGAGAAGCCGTCTACGTATGACAAGTGCATTTCTTGCATTTGTTTGATTTTGCCGCTCGTGCCACAGTTTAAGAATATCTATAGACTCTGCTCATGCCGTCCGAGCCGGAGCGCGGCGCCGACCACGCAAGTCATCGCCTTAGGGTCACTAAATCAGTACCTACTTGTGCACGCGCTGTGGTCAGAGGAAAGGCGGCCTTATTTAAAAAGTCTTAATAAAACTGAGGTGGAGGAATAGCCAACAATTGGTCTCACAAATATGGTAATTATTTTTTAACTGAATAATATTTTAAAGCAACAGGTATTTATCATCGTGAGCTAACGTTTTTCTTGCCAGAGGGGAAATTGATCTTGTACTGACAAATTATATTGGGTTTCTACATTGAGAGGAAACGATTGTATTAACTATACTTATCATTTACACAAAAAGGGCAGGGTGAACCAAAACTGTGAAACATAAAATAGGCAATTGTTAAGGAATATTTAAGTCTGACAGTAATACGTTTTCGCATAGAGAAGTAAGCTAGCTAAAAAAAAACAAGATTTATTTGTTTCTGTATAGAGTGAGTGAGCTGTCCAATGCAGAAAACGAGACAGCGGGAATAAAATATTATGTTATGTGTATTACCACTACTAGATAAACACATTTTCTGCACAGACAAGGATGGGTCCCAGCACTGTGCGGGAATGTTAATATTACCAGCACCGGCAAAATTTATAAATATCTTTCTACTTGTCAGCGAAAGCAATGGTAATTTCACTTAATTGATAACCATATTCCATGTTTGACTAGGGCAGGCAGAAAATGGGAAAAAATGGCTTCACTGGAGGGGACAGAAAGGCCTGGATCTATATCAATCGAGTAAATAGACACACAACAGGGCAAATGGTTATAGAATACATTAAATCACAACCAGGTTTTGAAAAGGAAACCATCACAGTCAACGAAATACCTAGAGACCCAAATAAATTAAAATGTTTTGTAGTAGTCGCTCCATTTTCTACAAAAAATCAGCTCTATGAGTCAAACTTCTGGCCTCACACAGTGGCAATAAAAAGTTTTTACTTTACAAAACATAAATATTTTCTTCGACAGGTAGGAAGTTTTTTCTAGAAACAGTTATAAACGGATCTCAAAAAGCCAGAAACCAGGCAAACAATAAAACCCAGAAATGTTCTATGAAATATTCTACACCAATATTTGCTTCATTAGAAATAAAACAGGGGAAATAGAGGCAACAATAAAGTCCAGACGTAAATACGACTTTCTATGTTTCACATGCTACCTGACGAAATAAATCACCTGACGATAATGGACTACAAACTGGGATCGTGCTTTTGCCGGGGACATGGCCATGGCGGTTCAATGACCCTTTATAAACCTACATGGGAAATAAAACCGCTTAAACAGTATACCCGACTATCAATAGAACACTACTGTGAAGTGAGTGCTGTTGAAATTGTAAAGTTGAATTTAATTTTGATTACTATCTATCGCCCTCCTGCTGGCAATTTTGATATATTTTTAGATGCTATAAACAGTATATTTAATATTAGTCTTAGCTGTAAGAAATATGTTGTTCTAAGCGGTGACTTTAATATACACTTCGAAAAAGACTACTCTTTGAGCAAAGCTTTTCTGGATCTCGGTGAGTCCTTTGACTTTAAAGAAAAAGTTCGCAAAAATACCGTGAAAATCACCGTTTGGATAACGTTTTTATAAATTTTGAAAATGTCTGCTAATGTTCTGTAAATATTTTAGACCCATATCTGTCTCACCACATGGCAATTGAATGTGATGTATATATGAGAAATCTTACAAATTCTAATCCTGACGTTGGAAACTCTTTCTGCCGTCCTATAACCGAAAAGGGTACCAAATTGATGACTAATCTAATACAAAATGAAAATTGGTCTTATTTAGAGGTGGATATTCCTGCCGAGGAGATGTGCACCAAATTCTTGGAGCAATTTCTATTCCACCGAAATGTTGCATTCCCGGTGGTTAAAAAAACTAAGAAAAACTCAGACGACTGGGGGCCTGAGTGGTTTGGAGAGGAGCTGCGGGCACTGGGGCACGAGTTGCATGTTCTGAGTGAAATGTGTATGGAGAGCGAATGCCAGCTTCTGCGGGCGGAGAGAAACGTTCTTAGGACTAGGTATAGTGACGAAATAAACAGGGCAAAAAAAACAAGCCAATTCCAATTTTATACGCGATTCAGACAACGTAGCCAAAGCATCTTGGAGATTAATAAAAAAAACAACAAATACTAATTCTAACCTAACCCAAGCGTTAATCTAGACCCAAATGATTGTAATGAATACTTTTCGAACATAGCAGAAAACCTGGCAAAATCATTGCCTTCAGCAAATAATTCTTTTACCTTCTATTTACACCATAGCAACATACAAAAACCTAACTTAAAATTTACTTTCCATGAGGTAACTCAACAAGAGGTTCATAGAGCATTAAACAACATAAAAAAGAAGCACAGTAAAGATTTCCATGACTTGAATGTTGTGCTGATACAAGCGCTCGGTGTGTGGCTTGGTGGTCCACTTTCAATGATCTTCAATAGATGCATACAGCAGGGAGTTTATCCCAGAGAATTAAGAGATTAAGATCAGCAAAACAGTTCCCATCTTTAAAAGTGGCGACGAAACATCTCCATCAAATTACAGACTTATTACACTAATTCCTATATTAAAAGAAAATGAGGCTCTTTTGAAGGATCAACTGTGTACATACTTTGAAGGGAATGATCTGCTGATAGAGGAACAATTTAGTTTTAGGAAAGACAAATCTACCACCGGAGCAATAGTTACCCTTTGTGACTTCATAGTTGAGGGCTTTGAAGAGGGACAGATTGTGGCTTCAACTTTCAGCGACCTCTCCAAGACCTTCGACTGCGTATCGCACGATATCCTTTACGAAAAACTTAGATACTATGGATTGGATGACCTTAGTCTAAGGCTCTTGTGTGGGTACCATTCGAATCGCAACAGATCACTGAAATAAATGGTGAACGGTCTGAGGAGAGGATTATACGGCACGGTGTTGTCCAGAGATCAATTTTGGAACCTTTGCTATTCCTAATCTACGTCAATGATTTTGCGAGTGCTCTGCCATCATGCAAGATTGTAAAATTCGCTGACGATAACAACTTCTCTATAAAATCTAAATCTATGGAAGAAGCAAGAATTGAGATGGCCCGGCATACTGAGGCTGCTACTGATTGGTTTCTTTCAAATCTTTTAAATGTTAACTTAAATAAAATTGAAACCATGATGTTCTCTTTAAAAAAAGACTAACATCCCAGAAAATCCTGAAAAAATCAAGTTCTTGGGAGTAGCTCTCTTTGGCTTTGAAAGCCATGTTGACATCATATCAAAAAAACTATGCTCACCAACATACATTCTTCGTAATATTTCAAAAATCGTTGACGTGGAAACATTAAAAATGGCATATTACGGACTTTTCCATTCTGTATGCTTGTACGGGTTACTGGCCTGGGGACATTCGGCGCATGCTTCTCGTGTCTTTGGCCTGCAGAGAAGAGCAATCAGGATAATAGCTGGAATTAAATACCGCGATAATGCTAAACCTTTCTTCAAAAGTCTAAAGAACTTGACACTTCCAGCACAATACATCCATGAGGCTCTCCTATATCTTCGAAAGAACCTCTCTGGCTATACCTCGGCTCAAGAGACCCATGATCACAATAATACACGCCAATGCCTTAATATACAAGCCGATTTTTTGCGCTTAAAAACCTCCTGGAATGCAACATGCCATTATGCTCCTACATTTTTTAACAAGTTGCCACATAATATCACAAATATTTCTCTAAATTCTTTTAAGCATAAAATAAAACAATTTCTTATAGAAAAGTGTTTTTATTCAATTGAGGAATTCATGAGCTATCAGGTCACAGAGCTGGATTTTTAAAGTTTTTAATGTGTATATTTTGTATCTGTGTATAAGTGAAGTATTTTAATATTGTGTTCTGTAAACTTGTTTCCTTACATGTATGTATATTAATCTATTGACAATGTTATAAAACTATTGTAAGTTTTATTACGTAAATATATGAACTAGATGTTAACTTTGCATAAGTAACCCAAACTAACCCACCACCGAAAATGTGTAATTTGTTAGTTACTAACATATTGTTTAAGCTCCCGATCAATAGGGGAATATTGCAAGAGATCAGATAGATTATTTGCGATGAACCGCATATTCAAATGTAGCATCTTAAATACCAAGGCATAACCTGGATGCGATATAAACTCCAATCACAAGCCAGGTGCTATACCCATGAAAGTAAATCTAAAAAAATAATGATTGAGCAAACGCCAATTAAAATTAAAAGGAGAATTCTTGATACGTATCCGCACAATATCACGAATAAACCTTCAAGATGACTCGCAGACTTGCAACGGTGTAAAGGTTATTAATTACAGCAGTGCGATTCCTTTTACTGGTCGATTTGTGTTATCGCTACTCTCGCTACCTTATTTCTCGCGACCTTACTCTCGGTGTTCCAACCTGCTCGATAGGTACATCCGTTTGGAGCATTATTTGACAGATGTGTATATATTCCTTTGAGAGAAGTGATAGCTCTCGCCTGAACACTCAAGGTGAGCAGGCCGTTTTGCAGTAATAAGCAAATTAAATAGAATGTATATTTTCTAAAATTATCGGCCATATCGTCTATAAACGTTGTGTGATGAACTAGTGTGGTGAGCCTTTTTTATAGGCATATTTGACACGAATG